>JANAVB010044961.1:0-28551 GCA_029216955.1 Iris pallida | reverse complement strand
AATATATAAAAACCATGAAAATTAGGGGGGTTACATCCTACCCAACTTAAAGAAATTTCGTCCTCGAAATTAATCTAAGGAAGGGGGTCGAATGCGATGCAATCCAAAGAACTATGAAGACTAACATGTACAAGACATACCTTGGTTGTCAAACAAATATGGGTAGCGATTCCGAATGTCGTCCTCACGCTCCCAAGTAGACTCTCCCGAGAGTGATGTTTTTTTACCATGCGAACCAATGGTATAGACTGATTCTGTAACACCTTCCCTCGGTGATCAAGGATACCTACCGATTGCTCTTGGTACGATAAGCTTGGTCCAACAGTAGATTTCGGAGTGATCGAGCACATGACTGCTGTCTGCTACTACCTCCTTAGCTGAGACAGTGGATTACGTCATGTACTTCCTCTAGCGACGGTAGCAAAGCCAATGTAGGCTACTTCTCCAAAACGTTCTAAGACATCAAAAGGGCCGATGTACCTTGGATTCAACTTGCCATCCTCTGAATCGAATCGTGCTTCTCGTGGGGGATATCTTCAAGAAAATATGGTCGCCTTCCTTGAAGTCCAAGGGTCGGCGACGATTATCGGCCCACTGCTCCTGTCGATCCTGTGCTGCTCGCAGGTGGTCCTGGATCTTCTTCACCTTCTTTACTGTGCTCAAACCAACTCGGGTCCCAATATCTGTCGCTCTCCTATTTTGCTCCAACAAATAGGAGATCGACAGTTCCTACCATACAACGCTTCAAACGGAGCCATGGATGCTTGCTTGATAGCTATTGTTGTAGGAAAATTCTACAAGATGAAGGTGGTCTTCCTATGATCCGCCAAAGTCAAGCATACGCTCTCAACATATCCTCTAGCGTCTAAATAGTACGCTCTGACTGGCCGTCTGTCTGTGGATGATACGCCATGCTAAACTTCAAACGCGTACCCAAACTGTCCTGCATACTCCTTCAAAAGTGCGAGGTGAATCTTGAGTAACGGTCCGATACGATGCTAACTGGTACACCATGTAGCTTCACTATTTGCTCATATACATATCTGCCAAAACTTCTGTGGATTGTTCCACTCTAAAAGGTAAGAAATGGGCTATTTGGTAAGTCTATTAACAATCACCCATACCACATCACGTCCACTAGGACTCTGAGAAATCCTGTGACGAAGTCCATAGTAATGTGCTTCCATTTCCACTCGGGGATGGGTAGCGGTTGTAATAATCCGACCGTCCTCTGGTGCTCGGCCTTCACTTGTTGGCACACCAAACACTTGGCCATAAAATGAGCTATCTTCTGCTTCATTCCGTGCCACCAATAATACTATCGTAAGTCCCGGTACATCTTAGTTCCTCCGGGATGAATAGAGTAGGTCGAACTATGTGCTTCTGCCATCAACTCCTGTCATAGCTCTATTAGAACATAAATACGGTCACCACATCGCAATATCCCATCAGATGAAGAACAGTCTACGAAGGGCATCCTATTTAAAGAGGTAGAGTACACCAAGTTCAAGGTTCTACGCAACTTACGAAAATTGGTTAATCGGGGAAGCAAAGTAATAGGACTTCTAAGTGGCAACTTTCTAGTGGTGTACGAGGATATGAGGTACTTTTGGTTATAGTCATGGACTTTATGGGAAGCCCTAGTATTATTCATTTAACATTGCTCACATATTGTCCGTGTTTTATCCAGGCATATAGTAGGTCTTAGTCAAGTACAACCGGAAACAGGTTAGTACAATGGGATTCCATTCAATGTATAACTTGGGATACCAAGAGATATGGTTACAAAATTTATGAAGGAGAATTAGTGAGCCAAGAGGTGGGGCCTACATAATAGGGGTAAGGGCCTATTACATCAAGTTTGGTTTTATAGTCCAAATATGGCGATTGGCATGGACGAATTTAATCGGGTTTTAATGGATTCCCAAAAGGGTCATCGATCTTTTATCGAACGAATCTTTGGTTTGAATCTATATTGGCTGGAGAAGATCCATAAAACCCATCTATACCATTCCTATTAAGTTTATGGAAATCGTAGATTAGGTTCCAACACAAGTGGTTAGGCTAATTTCGGTTGGTTTGGTTAACTAGGTTCCTTAAGCCCAACTATGCCTTTTGTGACTTTTGTATAAGTAGCACATGAGGACTCAATTGAGTGGCACACTAGTGACATGTGCGTAGTGGGCTTCGAGTAGGTCACCATCGTATATTGGGTCGAAAGAACTTAGTCGAGGTTCGGTCTCTAATTGAAGTTAGAGAGTACATCGGTATTACGGTAAGGATGATAGTTAGCCCTTATTACCTGAAGGTCGTATCATGAAAATAGAGTACAAGGGAACGTATTTGAGTGGGACATAATATGTCTACTTGAAAGTGGACTCGTCTAGGTCTTGCATATGAATTTTGTTGGAAGATAACAGCTAGTATATTACACTCTGAATATCAAAGTCACGGTAAGGGACACCAAAAGATCTAAAAAGAAAGTGGGAGTTCACGAGTCACTAATTTATCATCCTAGCGAGAACCAATTTACCTCAATCAATCAGTGTCCTATAATTCTTAAAAGTAAGAATGGCTTACCATCTATTCACTTTAGAGACTAGGACATGGTTTTAGGAATAATGAGGTTAGGAATATTTGAGTCGCGATCTCGTACCTTGACCTTTGGTAATAATAGTCACGATATGATCGATAACATGATATGGTAGTTATGAATCAGTTTCGAGGACCGTACCCCGATTTCTAATAAATGGATATGATCTCGTACAATATTATATGAGTCGATAAAATATAATGACCCACTCCTCTATAGTATACAAGAGTCTATCGGTGGGATAACAAACTCTAAGGCACGTCATATGAAAGATCTCTAGCGACTAAGTCATAAATTTTCTATTTGTGTCAAGCCTGCCAAACCATGGTCATAATCTAATGGCATCGAATGTAGTGCTCATGCATTGCTTGTTGATAACTAGTAAGTCAATATGATAAAGGGTTAAGCTACAGATATTGGCTAAGCTAGAGAATGTTTTGTTCTAATGCTAAGTCACTTCTTTAATAACAAAATTGTATGCCTTGAGTAACACATATTGGATCCTAATCTCGAAATGGGTATCTATCATAGTCATGGTAAATGCTTGTCTTTGTTTGTCTGTTTCCCCTCATGTCTAACTGTGGGCTTGGTCGGGTAAGGGTTGGGTTAAGGCATAAGGGTTGCTAGTTAAAGCAAGAATTAAGAAAAATATTTAGAGATCCATAATAATTTGTTCCCTAAGAATAGATAGTCTCCTATGTTGGTGTTTTGACCAAAGGTATGATTCTAATCATTATCATATTTAAATGAAGGTCACAATAGTAGTTTCAGGGTCGAGAAAGAACGAGTAATCTCAAGGCAAGGTTGTAGTCACATGGCTGGCCGATGGTAGCTACACTCGTATATACAACTATCATGGCCATGGGGATACTCTGTATCCATCTATCAAATACAAGCATTTGTCTTTCCAATCAGTGAAAGATAAAGGCAATAAAGAGTTCAAGAAAGATTATTGAATATAATTATGCGATTCAAAGGCGAATGTATAATTAAGAGAAATTGTCAATGCAGTCGCGGATGATATCCTAGATACCTCTATCTCTCAATCTACGCAGGGTAATTATATGATGAGCGAACCAAGTGCACCAAGGTTGATCAGACAATAATACACTGATTCTGATTAGACAATATATTAGCGGGCGTCCCCAGTATACATATGTCTTGAACAAGCTCGATAAAAATATAAGCTTACAAAACTAGGCTATAAATAGCAACATTATTTATGATATTACAAAGTATAAGTGAGGGAGATAATGATAAAAGCAGTAATAAATAGTTCAAGTTTTATAAGGATCTAAGTCTTGTCCGGTGTTCCTGCTTATACATTCGTCCTACTGTATCTTGTATCAGGCCTTGGTTGACCAATGAGGTATGGGCTACAAAATCTCTATATTCTAGGTAATTGTATCTTCCTACACTAGCATATATTCAGTGTCAGCCAGTTATACTTCATTAATGGGTTAGAAGAATATGGGGTGATAGGCCGTGAGGCATACTACCCAACTTATAAAAACTAATAGAGTAATTGAACAATATAACATGTGTAACTAGTATGAGTTATCTTCCTAAGCTTTCTATCAGGCACGAAGAAAAAATTAAGATTTATGGTAGAAAAGAAATCAAGCAGAAGGAAGTCAAGGTAGTCGGATGAGAGTTCAAAATTGGAATCAATGGAGGAAGTAAGTATGTAGATGAGATTCTAGACTCTAATCCTATTTGCAGGCTCACATCGGTACAGTAACGTAACCAAAGTAATGAACTTGACCTGCATGGGCACCACAACAACATGTAACGCCAGTCCAAAATACTTAGGACTAAGTACGTAGACATGCCAGCTGTATACATACGAAGTATACTCCAATGTATGGAACCCCGTATGTATACATAAGCTGTAAAACAGTAAACCATGATAACTAAATCTCATCCACAATAATAGAGAATAATATTATAATCAACTCAAGAATTTGTCACTTATATATGTAGTTAGGCGGAGACAAATCCACTACCAACCATTTTAAATGAAAGAAAATATACAAGAAAATGATCGATAAAATGGCAAGACGAACCAAGAGCAATCATCCTCAAGAAATAGAGAAGATCACGGCCTTGGCTAGAACCCTGCAAAAGTCATAAAGTACACACCTGGGGAGATAACCAGGTCTTCAGAGGGACGTAACAAGATACATAAAGAACATGCCATATAATCTTTGATATATAATAGAGAGTAAAAGGGGATGCATACAATATGGTGCCTACCAGTTCTACAGTAAAAATGCAGTTAAGAATAAACCTTCAATGCATGGGCATCTGGCTCAGGTGCAGGTAACTCAGGTATGGTCCCATTAGGATACTAGGGACCTCAAAGCATAACATTCCTCGAATGTCAGAGGCCAGCAGGATCAGGAATAGGAGAGTGCATAAGTGGCCCATACGTAAGGAACTGTTCCCCACCCAATGCCTAGTAGGGTCACATCCATGACTCATAAACCTCTAGTAACTGTCAAGTCTACTAGCATGCAAATCTATTGGCAGTTACTCCTATCAGTCGTATGCCTCATACGTATCGGTGGCCAGCCGGCTACGCGAGCACGTGTCCTACATGTGAGTCACAACACATGGTAAAGCAAGTGTCAAGGCCGTATGAGATATACCAATACCTCATCACAATGGGTGGTCACTAGACTAAGTCAATGCAAGAGAAATAAACAAAAGTAAGAAAACGACCGATAGAGTCGCTTGCACCCAAGTGTGACTAGGACGCACAGTTTTATAATAACAACAAATAAGAAATGCTACAAATAATAACTAAAAATAAGAATATATAAATCACAGAGTAAGGTGGCAAGGTATCTTGCCTGGTAGTGCAGAAATACGCTCCAAGCAATCAGTCACGTCAGCACAAAACCTTAAAATCTACGAACGGCTCCGGATGCTGAAACAAACATCAAGAACATTTTTGGTGTAAAAGATATATCTAGGAAATGCCTGTCCAAAAGTCCAATTCTGGAACAGGAGCAAAATCATAATTTTGGGTCAAAACGATATCCGCCGTTGGACCCGTTTTGTACCAAAATGCATGCCAATGTCTATGGTCTCCAAAGTCGTCAAACTATATGTCTACGGGTCTGGTTTGAGGAGACAAATCCAACCGTATGTCCAAAGTTAGATTCCGACAGGCCGTGCACAATTTTGTCTGTTGGATCGGGTTGTTGCCCGTCAAAAAGGCGTTCCGGTCGACCTTCTTAGAATTAGACCAAACTTGGCATACAGGACCAAAAAATGATACGGTCTTGTTGGCATAAGTTTCATCTTGAATCGACAATTGTACACGAAGTTATGGCCTAGTTTATAAAGTGGTCGATACGAGGTATATTGACGGATACGCATTGATTTCATCACGCACGGACAACGAAATCAAGTTACGTCAGTTCCCACACGTCGACAACATCCACACGCGCCTTTCGATGCTTATGGGTTGCGACCACGTGCCCGGTTTGTCGGAGCACACACTGTATCGGAAAAAGTTTTCTAAATTTTAATATTCTAAAAGCAATTTTTCTCGCATCTTTGAAATCGAATAACTTTCTGCGTATGAAACAAAATTAAATATACAAGTTGAGTTCTACTCTTGGTTAGGTTGTCTTTGACTGTTTGTAATTAGTTTCTGAAACCCTACAATATAGATTAAAAAATCAACTCCAAAGTGGTGGTTTTACACAGCCTCCTGCCCTATTTTTCGAACGGAAAGTTGTCAACTTCGAGACGAGTTTTCGCTCGAACTACAAGGTTATGCTAAAATCCCTTTGGGGGGTTCATAGGTGGTTACATAGGCATCCTAGGGAACTTCGCAGAGTCAGAAACGATTGAGCATGTATGAAGAAATTTGGGGATGAAGTCATGTACCTGCTGCTATCAAGAACAGGGGTAGTTCTTGCTGTGCGGTCGGAAATTAGCGACTTCTCGGCGATCCAGCGGCGTCCCACAGCGGGCAGGCGGTCAGAGGTGCACGTCGGGATGTCGGGATTCATCGGGCCTTGTGAATTGGGTTGGGGCGCGATCTTTGAGGAGAAATTTTACGAAGACTCGCGCAATCTTGGTATTTATACGTAGGGTTTCTAATTAGCTTTTGTATCAAATTCTAATCCGATTTGGATTGGATTTGACTCGATCGTATATAGGATATGATAAGGTTTCTACAGCAAAAGATTTAGGTCAAAATGGTTTAAATTTAGGGTTTTAGATTGATCCCTACTTTGGAAAATTTCTCGCTGATGGCTCGGTTTTGGTCGAGTTTGGCTGGGAATTTAATATCACGAGATTCTGAAAATCTCATGATAAATTGACTTCAGTTAAATTTTTTCCTTTAGCTATATACTATATCTATGGTTGAATAAATCCTAAATAAGCTTATAAAATCTAGAAAATTCCTAAAAATGTTTCTACATATTTGAAGGGTATCTATATAAAATACCATCATATATTTACTCATTTACATACTACACTCCCATGAATATTCATTTATACAATACACTTATACCTATATTTAATCATATATATATATATATAATATATATATATATATATATTGATTGGTATATTAATTGGGCAAGTAAAAATTATATATAAAAAAATTTCTAAAAGAAAGCTCAATTCACCACCTACTCTTAGATGTTTACTAGTGATGATAAGCAAGCCATATTCAAGTTATAATTAACACTTATATCAAATTACCAAATATTATTTAAAATAAATATAAAAAACCATAAAAATTAGGGGTTTATACTACCGATCTAAGAGAATGGTGAGATCGCTCTGGATTTGATATAATAAATTGATGCATGTCACAAGGATGCATGTTGTACTACAAGGACGGCAAAGATGAAGACGTGTGCAGATTTTATGATGTTGATCGCTACAAGACAACAAGTACAAGTTGGACTCCCAGTACAAGAAAGCCGACCAATTCGATGCACTACTTGCCTTTGACTCCACGGTTGTAGAGGTTGTTTATGGTAAAGGAGACTGCTGAGAATACGAGTTGGCACAAGCGGGAACAAATCGATGGAGTATTAGATCATTCATCCGATGGAGAAGTATGGAAGCACTTTGAAAGAAAGTATCCAGATTTTGCTTCTGATCCACGTAATGTAAGATTGGGGCTCTCCTCTGACGCCCGTTCGGACTTTCGGGCCCCAATATTCGTGTTGGCCTGTGATTGTCACTCCATAAAACCTACCGTCGTGGATGTGTATGAAGACTCCTTATATGTTTCTAACCGTTATCATCCTGGGTCCGAACAATCCAAAAAGTAACATCGATGTATACTTACAATCGTTGATAGATGAGTTGAATCAGCTGTTGGAAGCAGGTGCCAACACGTATGATGTTTCCAGAAAGCAAAACTTGCAGATGAGGGTCGTATTTATATGGACTATTAACTATTTTTCGGCCTATGGAATGTTATCAGGATGGAGCACTCATGGTCGTCTCTCATGTCCATATTACATGGACCGCACAAAGGATTTCCATTTAAAACATGGAGGAAAATAGTCCTTCTTCAATTGTCATCGACAGTTCCTGCAGAAGGATCATCCGTTCCGAAGGTACAGGAATGCTTTTTGTGCCGGTGTTGTAGAAAAGGCCAATCCACCGCCAAGGTGGACCGAAGACACGATATGGAAGAAGATCAAAGATTTTTCAAGTGCTATCAAGGATCCTACAAAGGGCTATAAGTGTGATGGATTTGGTCGCACTCATAACTGGACGAAAATGAGTATATTCTGGAACCTGCCATATTGGAGCACTAATCTGATCAGACATAACCTTTGATGTCATGCATATCAAGAAGAATGTGTTTGACAACATAATTAATACTGTGATAGACGTAAAGGAAAGACGAAAGACAATCCCAAGGCCAGGTTGGACTTGGAAGATATATGCAGACGTCCTGCGTTATATTTAATAGAGGAAGGCAATGGAAAGTATAAGCATCCAAGGCAATTTTCTCACTGGACATGGAGGATAAAGGGGGACTTTGTAGGTAGATTTAGGGCCTAAAATTTTTTGACGGGTACGTTTTGAATTTGAGAAGATGCGTCGACCCGAAGGAGAATAAACTGACGGATATGAAGAACCACGACAGTCACGTATTTATGGAGAGGTTAATTCTGATTGCATTTCGAGAATTATTATCGCCAGTCATTTGGAATCCGTTGACAGAGCTGATCATATTCTTCAGAGATCTTTGTTCTACTAAGTTTCTTGTCGATCTTCTAAAAAAGTAAGAGAAGGATATTACGGTAATACTGTGCAAGCTTGAGAGGGTGCTCCCTCCTAGGTTCTTTGACTCCATGAAGCATTTGACAATTCATCTTTCCTATGAGGAACGTGTTGGTAGGTCCGTTGGACCCGTTTGAGTGGCATTTGAACCACCTAAAGAGAAAGGTAAAAAACAAGGCTCGGATCTAGGATTCTATTTGTGAAGCCTTTGTTCTCGAGGAGATTACAAACTTCTGCTCGATTCATTTCAAGCCACATGTTGATACTAATAGAACAAGAGCTTCGAGAAATGACGATGGATATCATGAATGATGCAATACTGAAAGTCTTTAATGCTTTCGAAAAGCCTTCGGGAAAAATAAAGAGGAGATATATGAATAACGAGGAACTAATGGCTACTCTGTTGTATATATTACTCAATTGCGACGAGGATAAAGTAGAGAAGCTCAAGTAACTATTACGTCTACGTTTACGTCATCTATGTAATAGTATCCAATATTATTATTACACTAATTGGCTGATGTATTATTGTTTTCAGTACATTTAATGATGAGGTGAGGTCGAGTAGACAGTACATAACAGATGAAGAACTAAAACAGAAAATAAGACGTCATTTTCCTTCATGGTTGAGTGCATATATAAGGAGCTCGGTAATTAATTTTTGTATATGCACTTTACATAATAATTAACGAAACGTTGAATTTAATTTTTTTATCTTATGGTATTTAGGTCGATCGTCCAGACGCAACACTAGAGAATGGATCTATTAAAACTCTAGACAAGGGGCTAATTTATTTTGTCAAAATCTAGCCAAGCTATTGTATGAATGGGTTTAGGTTCAAGTCAATAAATGCTCTGATCAGAGAGAGCTGTCCGGATCTTGATTCAACAAAAATAGTTGTTTGTGTATCAGATCTACAAACTACAAAGATGTTATTCCATGCAATGATTTCTATAGCGACTTACGGGAGATTGTGGAGTTGACATAGAACTATGACATAGAGCTGGCTAAGATCGTATTATTCAAGTGTGATTAGTTCGATCCGATCCAAGATCAAGGTTGGAAATATTGACAAGCATGGTCTTATGGATATTAACTACCAGCGTCGATATCAAGGATATGAACCATTTGTCCTAGCAAGTCAGGCACAGCTCATTTACTTCACTACTTATCCTAGACGAGAAATAATGAGGTTGGACTGGTGGGCAGTATACAAGACTAAAGCCAGAAATACCTATGATTTTGACGCAATAGCTTATCAGGAGGACGAACTACCTCTCGTAACAAATACAGTTGATATGGACACAACAGAAGTTCCTCATTACACGTCTAATCGTGTAGAAGAGGTAGAAGTATCCGAAAAGGAAAACAAAGTAGATAAAAGCGAAGATGAGAAGGAAGAAGAAGCGGAGGACGAAAAAATATAGAAGATAAATTTTTAGAAGATGATTGAACATAAAATAAAATATAAAATATTTCATGTAACATCTATTTAGACTTGTAAAATGTATTATCATTTTGTTTAACCACTAATTAATCTTTATATTTCCATCAATCTTACCAGATGGCACCCATGACCCGAGCATATCGCTTGAGAGAGGCACATATGGCTGCTGAGGAGGAAGTGGTACCTCTTGCTGCTGAGGAGGTGATACCTAAAGCAAAGATCAAGGTTAAGGAAGAAGTGCTACCTCCTACTACTAAGAAGAAAGTAATTCCTAAAGCCGAGATCGCTTTGAATGATGAATTGGCACCAGAAGGCAGTGGCACCGGGAGTTTTAGTCACCCAGCTCCTATAGCTGATCTTGATCACCTGGGCCCTTCTTATGTGCAGTAGATAAGGGACTGGTATCTACCCCAGCGTAGAGCGTAGAGTTATATATATGATATGACTTTTAACCGGATTTGTCTCTAGTAGACTTATTTCTGGATTAGATTTTTTGTAGAACTCTGGATGTTTCTGGTTGTTTTCTAGACTTGGATGTTTTTGGATGACTTTATTATTATTATCTATACTTGGTTATTATTTAGACTTTGATGTTTCTGGGTGTTATTATATCGACTTGGTTATTATCTAGAAATTCAACAGAGGGTTGCTCCGGGTCTATTTTTATAAACTATGATTAGTTAAATGCATGCAAATTTTATTTAGATATGTATTATATTTCTTGTGTTTGTCTATTTTTTTCATCATATGCTATTATCAGGTATGGCAGGACGAAGAAGATCGTACCTTGGTCAGTCCCAGGTTAGAGGAGCACCCCGTCCAGGTAGAGGTTCGACTGGTGGATGGAGTGCTCCTCCATTATCGAATGATGGTTCTGGACCCTCATCTCTGAGTACTCCAGTATACCGACCAGTCACATCACGTCGATAGTACGTGGCAGTACTCCTGGGACGGACAGTTCCAGGCCTGAGACTACTATCCCATCCAGTGTTCCTCTTGCTGATGACACTATGGAGACGGATGAGCGGGTAGAGCAGGTCGTACCTACTCCGTCTCCGTATCAGAGCAATCCCCCATGCGCCCCTCCGGACGAGACGAGGATAGAGATTTTGTCTAACGGGCCTATAAAGTAAGTTAATTAGTTATCATTAATTTATATATATATGTGTATATATATATAATTATTGTTGTATACATATCGTCCCTCGTCGGTTCCGAAGGCACTGGGACTATTTCTGAGGTCCAACTATGGTAGCCCTTGGATCAACTACTCGGATGCTTCGGACGAGTGGAAGGCATTCTGGTTTACCCACTTCAAGATAACTAAAGTATATTACTTTTAGTATCAATCATCTTTTATGAATATTATATAACTAAATATTTTAATTCTTGTAGAAAATATATTTTTATCCACCACACCGGGCTGAGATGATCGAAAAGCAAATTCCTGTCATTGCTGCCAAGTTGATCTGTAATGCGATCGATGACCAGAAGGCTCGAGAGTGCTCCAGAAGACCGATCCAAGGTTGGATCGTGCTCGAGCAGTGGAATGCGATGAGGGCTAGATTCGACGATCCTAGGTACAAGGAACGGTCGAAGAAGGCGAAAGCGGCTAGGACGAAGGCAGGGAAGTGGTGTGGTGGCTCGATTCCCATGACAAAATATTTTTGTCGCCTGGTATGTATTATATTGAATATATATTCTTTTAATAAAAGTAGGAATAAAATGTTTAATTTTAACAACAAACGAATTATTTTAACAAATACAGAGGGGTGAGAACGCCTACATGATGACCATCTTCCTAGCCGCCCATCGGAAGGATGGAAAGCTCATCGATGATAGGGCCATACAGAGCTATGTAAGTATTATATTATGTTTCATTAACTTTAATATAACATAGAAAATATGAAATAGATATCCATATAGTTATTAATAAGTCTTAGACATTAGCAACTACGACTTAGACATTGGATAGTAAATATTATGCTTATCGAGATATGTATCCTTCTAGGATGAGTATCTTAGGCTAGAGCGTACGAGTGATAGTGCACCTCAGAGGGACGGGCTGGTACTTCCTCGTAGCCTCCTCTGCCTCAGTCGTTGGACGAGCATTAGATGACCATCATTGATGGTCTTCGGAGAGGTACGTACTACGGTACGGGATCCTACGGCACCTTTGTGGCAACATAGTCATCCAGGGCCCCCTCTGGCAGTGTTAATTTCCTACAGCCCTCACAGGAGTCGGCCCGAGTCGATGAGAGCTTGCACCGCAAGGTTGCTGAGCTGCGTGACAAACTGTTGCAGATGATTATGGAGTAGCCCCAGTCTCAGCTGTAAACGGACGATGCGGCGCTCACCGCACGATTTGATATGCTCGAGCGTACCATGAAGGAGACAAACGAGAGGATGTATCGTGCCGTTCAGGCGGTAGAGGGGATGCAGGTGGCCATCGGCGATCAGCTTTCGAGGCTGGCGGCTGTTATGGATACCTATAACTCTAGATTGCTAGCTATGGAGCAGACGCTTCCTGATCGTACGTCGGTATCGACAGCGACTTTATCGGTTCTACTGCCTCCTCCTTCTGCTATTGATGAGTCTTCACTGGTGACGTTGACACCGGAGCAGTATAGGTTCATATTGTCCTAGACGCAGGGCCGTGGTCCTCCTCCTCCTCCTACTGACCAGCCCTAGTCCTTCATTGGACATATTTTATGTTGTGTTGTGGTTTGCTGGCCCATTCTTGGGTCTTTATGTATTTATTTTATATATTTAGTGACAGTATGTGTTATGTTGACCCATTATTGGAGCATTATTGGAGAAACTCTTTTTATAACAGTTTGGTAGTGGATTTATCTCTACCGAACTATTTTATGTCGTCCTTATTGTTTGATTCTGTTTATTTGATTATTGGTAGTGAATTTTCATTATTTGTCTCTATATTATTTTACAAGTATTAAGTGTTCCACCGAAGGGGTCGGCGAACCCAGCAAATTCTACGAAGGGTTGCTCCGGGTCTACTATTTGTAAACTATAATTTAAAGTGTAGGTACATTTTGGATGGAAACAAGCAAACAGAATTCTATTTTCTTTTCTTTTTGTAGTTTAGCGACGTTCAGCGACGACTAGCGACGAGGGCAGACGTAGCTAGATGTGTATCCGAACGTTGCTAGCATATATCGCAGAAGTCGCAAACAGCGTTAGACGTCGCTAACTTGCTGACAAGACAAACTTTGCCATGTCAGCGATGTAGTCACTAAAAGTCGCAAATTACGTCGCTAACTACTGAACTGTCGGCGATGTTTAGCAACGAAAATATACGTCGCTGATTAGAAACGTCTCGTCGGTAAACGTCGCTATCCACTAAAAAATAGCAACGTCAATTCATCGCTAACATACGTTGCAATAGCGACCAATAGCGACATTTTTGTGTTAGCGACCAGGAAATATGCGACAAAGAATTTTTGTCGGTAAACTCGTCGCTAATTTTGAATAGCGATGTTTTTAGGCGTCGCTAAAGTGACTTATTTTGGTAGTGAACATGCTGACCTTATTGGATATGCAGACCCAGGTTATTTATGTGATTCCCAGAAGAGGAGATCACAAACATGATATATTTTTGTTGATAGTGGTACATCTATTTCATAGAGACCAGTCAAACAAACTATTGCAACAACATCAACCAATCATTCAGAAATCATGACACTCCATGAAGTAAGCAGAAAATGTGTATGGTTGAGGTCACTAGTTCAACACATCAGGGGGAGCTGCAATCTTATGAAAGTTACGAATAAGCCTACGACCCTTTATGAGGACAATGTGGTATGTATAAAAAAAAATCAAGAATGCTTTATCAAAGGAGGCATGACGAACACATCTCACCAAAGTTTCTTTTCGCCCACCAGCGTCAAAAAGAAAAGACGATTGATGCAAAGTAGATCAAGTCTTCATAGAACCTTGCAGATCTATTTACAAATTCTTTCCCAAATCCATGTTTCAGAAGTTGGTTCACAAGATTGGTATGAGAATAATCCAGTAGACGGGCATATAAACATATAAGTGATAAAATATTGGATGGAATGTAATAATAAAATATATTTATTTGGGGATGACTACTTTTTATTTTCATTGATGTAAGAACTAAATATAATTTTTATAGAAGGGGAGCATCCTGAAGATGTTAATGGAGACATCTCGAAGTATGTCTTTGCGTATTGTACTATTCTCTTCCGATGATGTTTTTCCTCTTAGGTTTTTTGTTCGAAAGGTTTTTAACGAACCAATGTAAATCGCACCCACTTGGATTCCTGAAGAATCATATTCCTGAAAAATATTGTTTCTATGGGTTTATTCTTAGAAAAGTTTTCAATGAGACTAATTAAAGTGTGCAACCAAAAGAGAGTATTGTGATTTAGATAAATCCAAATATGATGCCCTTATCCATATCCACAACAACGTCTATCGTATTTCCTCTTATATATTTATTAATGAGAAAAAACATAAGCATTTTTTATTTGGCTTGAATACTTTTCTCATTCATTTTTATTTTCATAACAGAAGATATAAAATCAGAACAAATTACAAAATATAAAATATGATGACTCAACACATTGACGCATATTGAATCGCACAATGACATAATAGAACCATAAAATGGACCTCTGAAGGGTTGCTTAGACTACCGATTGGGGATTGATCAAAATTCTATTGTGACGACTAATCTGCACATAATCTAAATTCTTATCTAGATGAGCCAAAATGAACAAACCCAAGACAAATCATAATCATTTTGATGCATTAACATATAGCCTTTATCATGGGAATCATAAGATTTTTCATAATCACATAAATCACAATTTCTTTTGGTTAGATGATAGGAATCAATCAAATTACTTTGCAAGAAAAAACTCAAATTACTGAATATGCTAATTTGCAACTAAGTACCCTAAACTTTACGTAATTTTCAAGTTGCTTCCTCTAAACTACTGAAATGGGGAAGTTGCTACCTAAAAACTGTTATATTAGCAACCAAATACCTTAAACTTTTGTCGACTTGGAACTTGCTACAAGATATCGATAAGGCAGGGCACTATTAAAAGTATGAAAAATTATAAAGTATACCATTGTTAATGTCATATTGATAGCAAGTTGCAAATTTTAAAAAAATATTCTAATTATTTATTTCTTAATTATGCATAATTCAGAATAACAACTACTAATTTTAGTAGCCTAAATATAGCAACATGCAAATCATATAATGATGATGATATGTAGTTACAAATTACCCTTGAAATAGGAAGGAAATTAGGAATTTAGATGTCTTCATTTATTAGTGTTGTAATAATTAATTAAGGAAAGTAGATTGGAAGATATTTTGCTATTGCTTTCGAACTATATTTTATTATAATTGGAAGGATACGTTCTTGTTTTCTTCCAAATTTGGTAAAGATAGTAAGTATTATTAAAGATTTGATATGCTCAAAACAAAAATTAGCAACAAACCAAATTTAAAAAAGTAAATCGGATAACAAAAGAAAGACTTTTTTAAGGTAGAAACCAAAATAAAAGAGTAAATTAGATTTTTTTTTTTTTTTTTTTTTTTGCTTATATTTCAATAACTCATGTATTTTTAATATCTGTTTGGCATTATAGTACATTACAAGATATTGTTATTAGGGGATCTAAATTAAGAATTTTGTTTTATCTTTCATCTTTTTTCAACTCTTTTGGTACATCAAAAAAGTATGTTCTCGTTTTATCAGTGTTATTATATGATAATGGAAAATGGAATAGAGAGCTACTATTTTATGATGATTTTTAACTATATTTAGTTATTATAAATGGTAGGATAATTATTTTTTATTTGAAAAGATTTTGGTAGAAATTAAATAGAAATTTAAAAGTAATATAAACTAACTAAAACAGTTTTTTACGGTACCCGGCGTAACGCTCGGACTTTTTGTGTACAATACATTATATGCCTGTTGGGCCCATTCCCTCACCATCTCTTACCATAAATAGAAAGAATAATACGCTCATGTGACTCGATCTACTAATCTTTCGTCGCCTAGCCAGAGTTTTTATGGCTCTCCCCACTGACCACAAGGGTCACTCGAGTTCGACAATAGTTAATTAATATATTTTATATATATTGGGATAATGTAAATATTTACCCCCAATCCTGATAATAATTCTCACCTTTTGTTCCTATTTTTTGTATTTTTACCCGCATCTTATCCCTTATCATGTATCCTTATATTTATCCTACCTCCGGCACCTATATGTTATCTTATACTTGTATTTACATGTATCTGATACTGGACCCATGTATCTTGTTATTAATTTTTTCTGTAAGTTTCGAGAGCCGTGCGAATAGATTGCCCACAAAGCAATCAACATGTCTAAAACTAATTAACTTACTTATATAACCTGATATAGATTTCGGTTTTTGGCAAGATAATTGATTGGGAAACTGCCAAGACCTCATAGATACACACTTGACAATGTAATGGACTCGTACTATGCCTAGTACATAGACTGGCATACCCAGAAAACTAACAAAAAATGTTTTTTTTTCCTGAGTAAATAATATAGTGTTAATATATTATCATATTTTTGACAGTATATTATCACCAGGCTATTTGGTAGTCAGTAGTGTTGAATGGGCTACACCCTTGCCATTGGGCATTGTGTTTCTTTAGGGATATAGTGATTGGGTGCGTGATTGGATTGCCAATGTTACTACAAGAAATAAGGGTATCTTACAACGGTCGAAGAACATTGCCAAATCAATATAAGTTGTTGTGAAATCATTCTCTAACGGATATTGGAACAATTGTAAATATGAGCGTTGCAGATTGCTATTAGAGGCGATATTTGCAATAGTTAAATTGATAGTTACAAATAACGTATTATGCAACGGATCTGACACTAATGCGTAACGGGTACATGGCATTGTTAATAATATATTTGACAATGATTAACAAACTATTGTAGCTATTTTTTTATTGTAGCTATTGAATAATGCACAACGGTTACTAACTATTGCCTTATTTCATGCAACGATTAAAAACCATTGCAAATAATAGGCAACTATCAAAATCCATTACAGATAAATCTTTATGTAACACCCTGTTTTCTGAAATTGGGGATTTTTGAAAATTTATTATTTTAGTGGTATTTTAGTCATGGTATGATTTTCTGGTGATTTTAGTTAGACTAAACCATTTTCTAAGTCATGCTAAGTCATGACTTATGACTTGGTGACTTTGTTAGTATAACTAAGTGTAAACCCTAGTTTTTCTTAACCTAGAAGTTGCCATGACCATGAGAGCTTAGCCATAGGCTTAGAACACCAAATTAATGATTTTTGGCCAAAAGGGTATTTTGGTAATTTTCTAGGAATTATTTGGAATTATTTAGATTTATGTGATTTATTATTATTTAATTAGTTGATTAGTGTCATGTTAGCTTCTAACCTAGTTTAGCCCTAATCTAGAGGTTAGCCACTAACCTAGAAGACTAATGATTAGATATTAGCCTTATGTATAAATATCTAGTTAGATAAATATCTAGATATTTCACTTTTTAGATATTTAGAACCTAAATATCTACCCCCCCCCTTAGTCAAAGACTTAGGGGCTAAGTTTGAAAGTGGTAGGACACCTCCCCTACACCCCATGGCAGCCAAGGACCCCCCCCCCCCTTTGGCAGCCCACAATCCTATAAAACCCCATTGAATTAATTCATGAATGATTTACATGAAATTAATTCCTAGAAAATCCCTTTCTCTTCAAATCATCACAACTTGAGCTATATTGATCCAAATTCACTCTAGTCTCTTGCATTGGGACCCTACAACATCTAAGGTGCTAAGGGGAACTAGCAATCTAGGATTTGGAAGCATTGGACATCATCAAGTTGAAGGAAGCACACCCCCTCTTCCTTGATTTTTATTGGAATTGCACCAATAGGTATTTTCCCTCAAACATAGTTAAAATCCTATTTTCTCTTCATAATTGCATTCATATAAGACTAACACAACTGTGGGTAAAGTTTGGTGGAAACTAGACTTGGTTTGGTGTCCGTATCGGACACGTATCTAGGGTTTTATGCAAGTGTTTGATGATTTGCCACAGTGAATTAAATGTTATTATTTTCGAAAACTAATTTCACAAATTTCTAGCCCTATAGGTGTAGGTCACAGAACCCTAACACTGAGCTAGGATTCGTGTCGTATCCGTGTCCAAAACGGACACGAACTCACTGCACGACACCCGGTTTACTTCCCCTGCTGCTCGACCCAATTTCCGGACACGACACGCCATGAGGACACGTAGAATTTGACACAGAGGAGGGGGCCATCACTGACAAGCCCCCCCTCAAATATCACGACCTCTCGTGTCGTGTCGAGAGAGCTCTGACACGAACACGGGTTTTACACTGCACAGTGCACACACGCACAGAGCCAACTTTGTGCGTATCGTGTCGCGCGGACACGACACGTTGGCACCTCGTACTGACACGAGAGTGTAGACCTATGTGTGGCGTACACGAGGACACGAGCACGAGATGCGTCGTGTCCTGTGTCGTGAGCACGAGACACTCGACCGCGTGCACGACGCGGTCTGAAACGCACTATTTCGACCTCTGATACGCGCACGTAGCTCGGACACGACACATTTTGGACACATTTCAGGGTGTCTAATAGCTAGCCCTAGACCTAGGCAACCTGTGTACATGACCATGAGACGTGTCGTGTCTCGTGGTGTGTCCACGAGCTCCTGGAACGCGTGCACGACACTGTTATTGTGTGCGCGTGTCAGGAATTTACCCGGGTGTGGATTTCATGTGTTTGGACACGTGAAACTGTGTCGTGGTGTCGTGTCAGGAACCTAGGACACTAGTATATCTATGGGGTGTCAGTTACCAACCAATAGGATCGAGCCTTAGTATGTTTTTGTGCGTGTTTTTCGAATTACCTAGTTTCTAGTTCACAGTTTCTATTTCCCAGATTTTAGGATTTTTCAAGTTTTGTAAAAACGAATTTCAAAACCATTTTGATATAAATTATACATTGTATTAGTGTATTTTAGTATGTATATGTGTAGTATATATGTATATGTGAGTGTGGGTCAATTTTGGGAGTATTTGGTTATATATATGTGTAGTTGTATATATATACATATGTATGTATATATGTAGGCTGTGTGTGTGTGTGTTTGGGTCTGGGTTTGGGTTCCAGAACCTGGAACATCCCCCCCTTCTCTGTCCAGCCTTCACTGCTCTTCTCTCTCACTGTCTCACTCTCTCTTTCACTATGTCTCTCACTCTTGTCCCTCTCTCCTCCCTCTCTATATATATATAGTATATATAAGGTTTATATATATATATATATATATATATATATATATATATATATATATATATATATATATATATATATATTTTTATATAATATCACTATATGAAAATATATATATATATATATATATATATATATATATATATATATATATATATATTGATATATATATATTTGTATTAGTTTTCATATAGTGATATTATATATATATATATGTATGTGGGTTTGTATTGTATATAGTATTCATATATGGGTATATGGGTAGTAGATAGATATATATATCTATATATAGATATATACATATATATATGATTTCTAGTATAGGTTTATATGAAAACCCTATGACTAACAATGGCCTATGGCCTAGGATTATTAGCCAATGGCTTGGGGCTAACCCTAATGGCCCAAAACCAACATGTTGACCCTTGATTACTAAGGGTTGACCAAAGTCAACCTTAGGTCAAAAGTGACCTAGTTCACCTAGAAATGACTAGTAATGACCTAAAATAACTAGTTTGACTAGTTTGACTAAAACCCTAACTAGTTTGACTAATATTGACTTAACTTTGACTAGTTTGACTTTAGAGTTGACCAGAGTTGACCAAGAGTTGACTTTTGACCAGATTGACCTAGAATCATGTAGTTTGCATAGTAGACTTCATATTTACTATTTAGAATACATTGTGACTTGTATTGCTCTGATTAGGAGCCAGACACCTCTCCTCAGACAGTATATCCTCTTCAGACATTCAGTTATCAGGCGAGTACATTCTCTGACCGTTTCATACTTGTTCAGGCTTTACTTCTCGCTCTAGATTACTTTACTTGTTGCTGTCACATTGGTAACACGGATTGGTACTATATGGATCTTTACATGAGATGTTATCCCTCTCGGGAGCATCGGGTACTTCATGTTATGTGTGTTTCACTATCATCATGTACTCCTATGCTTCCATCATTCATGTGCACTCATGTGATCATGTACTCTCATGTTTACTGAGCCCTCATATATACTATCATGTGCACCCTTTCATGGGCCCCATGTGATATCATGTACAATATCGTAACTTGTATAGATCCTTGTGTATTGATTGGGGAAACGGGGGAGTAGAAGTGGACATGTGAATAATTCCAAAGTAGTGTAATCATGTGCAAACTCAGTAGTGTAATCATGTATAAATTCTAGCCATTCACATGCCTATCTTGTGCTCTACATCACTAGTCACTACAGTTCTCTATATACAGTAGATATTTCATTACAGCTACCTCTTTTACAGCGTATATTTCCTTTCAGCAGTTTATGTATCTTACTCTATTGCCTGTATCGTATTTCCTAACCTGATATGCACTGCGTGAGATGTATTGTGCTCGTTCCTGTCCTGATTGGACCTGTTGAAAATATTACAGAGGATGAGGATGAGGCCTGGTGTCTACCTATTATGGAGCAGGACTAGATGATACTTATGTTGTGGACCCTCAGCAGGATCCACCTGCAGCTGAGGATGTTGTTCCAGTAGTCTAGGCTAGTTTAGCTAGACAGTCCTTCGGTATTATCTTTTTGTCTCACATCTGAGTTGTATTTTGAGATGTTGAGGTATATAGACTCTTAGACTTGTTGTATTATGAGTTGACATTCTGGATATTATGTTGTACTAGACACTTAGACTTTTTCATCTATACTATGGTTCTTTTTGAGTTACTATCTATTTATCTGTTCTTCATTCTTCTACCTTAGATGTGATTGAGACAGCATGTTGTGATGTTACCTCCATTCGGAGAGTATAAACTGTACAGGTACTTTTATATTGTTAGATGATTGACCTAGGACAGCGTTCTACCGCCGACACTGCGGCGTAGGCTGGGCGTTGTTACGTTCTCGTGCCCTTACTCTAGGGTGCGGGTCGTGACACTTTAAGACAACGAGTAAGTAATGGTTGCATAAAGAATAAGCAACAATATGAGAAATGGTTACCGAAATAATAATTGTGCAACGGTTTCTAATATGCATTTGCAACGATTTCAGTTTGTATGGCAACAATTATATTCAAGTAATCTGCAACAATTTTAGTAACCATTGATAATAGAATGATATTGCAACGATTTGTAAATACTAACAAAAACCATTTTGGGCTACTCGAAGCGGTTCTTTTGCAACACTTGCAAAACCCTTACAATGAACTTTTCTTTTATTTTGAAAAAATAATATTTGAGGTACTTTGTCAACTGATGCTACGTAGCACCAGCTGAATATTGTGTACCAATATGGGTACGCACAAATATGTTGTTGGTGTTTTTTGCCTTTGAAACTAGAAAGATAGCCCCACATTGCTCACACCGAAAAGTAAGTATCTCAATATATAACTTTCTTTTTCTTGGGTTGAGATGAGCACATGAAGTATGGTGGGGCACATGGGTGCCATATGGGGGTGTTTTTTATAGTGGAAAAAGGATTAACACCTCAATGAAGCATTTATGTTTTTTGTCATGCTCATGGGATTATTCCCTAGCAACTAAGCCTTGAAGGGGCTTAGCGACTCGGACTCGAACTCGGGCTCAAATGTGCAAAGTTGCACTTTGTTGGCGCCCACGAGGCTCATGGGCAGGTGCATGCACGGGTGCATGCGTAGGAGCATGTGCAGGGGCTTGCGCGGTGTAACACCCCAGTCCCAAAATACGTAGAATTAGGAGAACGTATACATGCTAGTTAAGTATCAAGTGGACTCCAGTCCAACTCAAATACATATAAGCTGTCCAATGGTCAAGTATATATGTCTAAAATGTCTAGTCACTATATCTCAATCCATATAATGAATAATAACAACAATGAACAATATATGTCATGGTCTGCAGCCCAATAACATATATGTTCGAGACCGGAAGGAGGACATGGGTCTATAAAACTAAGCTATAAGCATAGTATAAATAATGGATACAATATGAAAGCATGATAAAATACCTGAGTCAGATATAGCCATAGCTCCATGATCTGCAAACCAGCTCTACATGACTAACTACCTGGAGAGATCACCAGGTCCTCAGGGGACATAGCAAGATACATAAAAATATGCCAAATGTAACAGTAAAAAAATATGCAAGGAGAATAAGAAATAGTCGTGAAAAAAACAACTTAAGATATAAGGAGACTAAAAGACAATAAACCTAAGACATGAGGAACCTAATAAGACAGTGGCATGCCAAACAAGAAGTGTGGTACTAGATGTGACTACAAGTAATCGGGGTAACCGCAACTCAATGGGAGCTCACAGTCCTATAGAAAATAGGCCAATGGGAGCTCCCAGACTATAGTAAGGCTCATTCGCACTCAATATGAGCTCACGAACGAGGTGGTGACGTGAACAAAAATCTACCACAGCACAATGGGTACTCACGATCGAGAGTGGTCACAATATACAACGCCTAATAACGGTCGTCTAGGAGCTAAGGAAACGAGTCAAGTCAATCTCTTGTCAAGTCAAGTCCAAGTAGCGGGATCTAGTCAAGTCGAGTGTACAAGAACACCAGAATTCTAGACAAGTATAGTATAGCATAGATAAGTACATGACAAGAAGAATAAACAAGTAGCATATATGGAAACAAATAAAGAAAACATCATGAGACATGTTCAAGAATCATGTGATAGGTCAAGAAAGTTGTAACGCCCCAGTCCTAAAATATATAGGACTATGAAATCGTATACATGCCAGCTATGTATCGAGAGGTCTCCAGCCCAGATCGAGTAAGTATAAGTTGTCTTGTTGTTATAAATCAACTATATCTCAATCCATTAAATAATGATAAAAATGATGAATCAAGTGCACTAAGGTTGATCAGACCATAATACATTGATTCTAAAATAGATAAATATATTAGAGTAGAGCCTCAATAATACATTTATCATAAACAAGCTAGAAGAAAGGTGAATCTTGTAAAAGACTAAGCTATAATAACAACATGAGTCAAATAAAGGACAAAATAATGAAGAGAATGATAAGAGCAACAACCACATGAACCTAAGTCTTGGAGAAGCACTCACATCCCACCATGTATTCTACCTTGATAACATCAACTAATACCTGGAGAGATCACCAAGTCCTCAGGGGACTACTAAGATACATAAAACATGCCTACTATGACAGTATATAACATGCAGGGAAAAACAGAAAAGCAATTGCTAGAACAAGACAAGAATAAAGGTCACATGGAAGAACTCTATAGGTCATGACATGTCATATGGAAAGTAATACTAAGTATAGCTATAAATAAATTGAATGATCATAGTCCTGCGTAGTACTCCCGGTCCTATAGCTAGTAGTCCTGCGTGGTGCTTCCTAATTATTGTAAGTCTCTATTATAGCCCTGTGGGGGTCTCCCGATTCGAGAGTAGTCAAGTAGCCAATCCTAGTATCGGTAGAGGGTCAAGTCAAAGTAACACGGAACACGTGATCGAGTTAAAGTATCATGGCACACGTGATCAAGTCAAGTCACTCAAGTAAATAATACTATCGAAGTCATGTAGAAAACTATAACTAATGATGAAAGTAACTGATAACATGTAAGAGACATGGAAATAAATTATTGCAAGACTGCAAATATAGAATAAAAAATAAGACATGAACAAGAAAAAATAATAATAAAATGCATGTAAGTAAACTGTACAAAGTTGGCAAGGTATACTTTCCTGGTGAGGAATCAACCATGTCCAAATAAGCATTCGTCAAATCAAAGAGCCACGAAAGTTGAACTTCCACAAACGTCTCTGGATGCTGAAACAGACATCACTAACGTTCTTGTCATAAGAAAAATATCTAAATTTAACTATGCATAAGTCCAACTCTGGACATAGGAGCAAAACTATAATTTTAAGCCAAAATAGTGTCCGTCGTTGGACCCGCTTTGCACCGAAAAATATGCCAGAACCTTTGGTCTCTAAAGTCAACAAATTATATACCTACGAGTCCAGTTTTTCGACACAAACTCACAGTTTGTCCAGATTTAGATTTTGACATGCCATGCACAAAACTGCCCGTTGAGTCGGATCATAGGCCTGCCAAAATAGTGTTCTAGTCGACCTTCTCAGAATCGGACTAAACTTGGCTTACATGACCAAAAAAATGATATGATTCCAGTGGCTTAAGTTTTGTCATGATGTGATGAATGTGCACAAAGTAATTAGCATTTTTACAAAGGGGTCGATACGATATACCTCGACCGTTATGCGTCATCGCGCACACACAACCAATTCGAGTTTCGCCAAAGCCCACACGTCGGCAACATCCGTACGCCTTCGGGTTGCAACGAAGTTTCCCAATTTTTTGGGACACACGTCGTATCGATAAATTAATAGGTAACTCATTTGTATAATAGATTTTATATGTACAATAGACCAATGTATTACATCTACTTACTGCTACTTGTTTATTTAAAATGAACTTATATAAATGTTAAGTTCTTTTAGTATCACTTACAACAAATATATAAATATATATATATATATATATATATATATATATATATATATATATATATATATATATATATATATATATATATATATATATATATAAGTAGGTTATTGCCTACGTTTGTAGTTAAATCAATGGGGCTCAAGTGAAAGACTTGCTTATTTATAACAAAGAAGGGCACTTTTGAGGAGTACCTTCAAAGAAACAAAAAAAAAACTTCTTTCTCTGTATGTGACTTAGCCAGGGGTACCAGTGCCGAGTGTAGTGCTGGTGTCTCCCGCGGAGTGGTATATGTTGGAGCAGAGATGAGAAGGACCAGAACTCGAGCCATAGCATAGAGGAGATGCAACACTGTTGACCAAGGAGGAGGTCACGGTCTTAAGCGACTGGGAGTGGCAATGTTCTTGTGCGCTCGCAGCTCTGCATACGTGTGGCCTAAAATTATCTTCTCCGATGACACCACGGAGCTCTCAACAGGACACATTGGGCGAGGTTGAGTTCTCGGAGGGTAGCGTGACAAGGTAGTTCATGTTTGAGCAGCACTCGTTCCGTCGAGGTCGGCTCGACGCGACCTGTTGATGATGAATGATAAGTTCTTGTTAGATCTAAGGCATAATTTTTAATGGAAAACTAAGAGAATAAAATAGTTGTAAAAACAACGTTCCAACACAACGCTTCAAGGAAGGTATGTAGCAGAGATCCGAGGAGGATCCTAGAATACGAAAATCTAAGAAGATTTCGTAAACGTAGCAAATGATAGTAGTACTCTAAACAGAAGGTACTGATCGAAATGCTAAAGGCAGCAGCAAAGATGACAGGCGATAGATAAAAGGTGGTGGCCTGCTGGTGTATCAAGAACACTAGTGCTCAAAGCTAGATCCGCCCACACGGTCATCTTCCAGGAACCAGCAAGTTCAAAAAGAACTCTGGAACGCTCTGGTAATCTACTCTACGACAGACTGCTCGAAAAGACAAGGACATGACTCCAATGGCTCGAACAACACTCTCTTCTCTCTTCGTGATTTTCTGTAGTCTGTAAGTGTGTCCGCAGAGAGAAGAGAGGCTCTATTTAAATAGCCACTGCTGTAACTGATCAGATCCACAATGTGCACTACGTTTTAATATTAGATCCATAATTCCATGATCAGTTATCGTACATATGAATCAGTCAGAACATAGACAGCCATGAACTGTGCGAGTTGCGCCAATGAATGAGTTGCACGTGCGTGTGTGCCATCAGCACAGCCAGTGCATATTGTGCGTACTGTATACGCTGCGTACGTGGCACAACCAGCACAACTAGCGCAACCAGCACAAGCTGGTGCAACTGGCGCAACCAGCGCGCCCGTGCACCCGCGTAACCGAGCACCCGTACAACCCAGCGCACCCGTACAACCTAGTGCACTCGCGTAACCCACGCACCCGCACACCCGCAGATCCCGCACAACCCAGCGCAACCTGGGCGTAACCTGGGCGCAACCTGGGTAGTGCAAGTGGGCAGCACAACTGGTCCTGCGCAACGTGGCCGAACAAGTGGCTCGTGCAACGTGGTCGCGCAAGTGGCTCACGCAACAAGCGCAACTTAAGCGTACTATGCGCCTAGCGACGATGCTGATGTGCTAAGTGCAAAGTGCACCAACAAAATGCCACATTACACCTCATGAGCCTATGAGCCCGAGTCCGAGTCGCTAAGCCCCTACGTGGCTTAGCCCCAATAGAAATTAATTTCCCAAGGGCAAAAAGCATGAATGTTTTTCTTGGAGCCTTATCCTTACCTCCTAGTAAAATAACCCACATGGTTCCCCCCTTAGGGTCACCACCCCATGTGCATATCCTAACAACACATACAAGTATATATGTTGAGATAACTTATGGTGCTTTTCTAATATGGGACTAAACTTTACTAGGCATATTGAGAGCAAGCTCTCTTCATGTCAAGGAGCAAGAGCACCAACAATCCTCCACATATCTCACCATATATATGTGTTTAGGGTTGAGCGTTCCCCACAGTAACTGTCCATTTTGTATTAGGATAGATGTTGCTGACGACTTGAATCTTCCCGTATGGGTTGAATAACAATGTGATACAAGAATGGACTCTGCCCTGAATTCTGCACCACACTTGTAATTCTTTCCACTCACAAAGTGTAGTTACATGTGCTTCTGGCTGCACATTAAAGGCCCTGTGCTAGCCTGGTTTATAATTTTAGGTATCTACAAGTTTACCCTCAAGAGACGGCCTGATATCTCTTTTTATACACTATAGGTAAGTTCTTTATTAAAGAGAGATGGCATGAAGCCTTGCGCTTCCTTGCGATGCTACGCCGCTATGGCATAGCCTAAAGCCGAGGCATTACCCCTACCCGTGAACCTCATCATAGTGTCATACTACTGCAGCATGAGGTTACAGCCTCTTTAGTGCCATTCTATCCAGCATGAAGCCTAAGGCTTCCTTGCGGTGTTATGCCGCAACGACATGGCTTGCTAGGCCGAGGCTTTACCTCTACTCGGGTACCTCATCGTGGTGTCATACTACTATAACATGGGGTCACCCTCCCCTTTGTAGTGCTGTCTATAACTCTTTAATTTCATCATACAGCATTAGGCTACCTGCCTATTTGCGGTGCTACGTCGCTATGACTTGGCTTGCAAAGTCGAGGCATTACCCTTACCTGGGAACCTTATGGTAGAGTCATCCCACTGTAGCATGGAGTTTTATTCCTTATAGTGCTGAGCTACCGTGCTTCCTGTAAAGCACATCAGACATTCACTCTACCTGAGAACTTATTAAGGCATTTAAGCCAACCTCAACACAGGATCCGTTTTTCGCAGAAAATATATAGTAGACAATAGTGGTTATGGGTTCGTAACCCTTCCATGTTCTCAAGAACAAGTACCCACTATTACTTGATAGTTTTCCAGTAAGTGGTCCTCCCTTAAACCGAAAGTTAGATGTCTAGTATATTTCTCTTTGAACTAATAACATAAAACTTTATGGTAGGATTACAAAGACATATTATCAGAATACCTTCAAGCCCATCTTCCCTGCTGTGTCTTCAACCAGCTGACACTTGAGGCCCTTCGTGAATGGATCCGCTAGGTTCTTCTGACTCTGAATATCGATTACTGCAATGACACCTCTCTTGATGAGATCGTTCACTGCCCTGTGCTTTAATCGCACAGTTCTCTTCTTTCCGTTGAAGAGATCATTTGATGCTACCGCCATAGTCACCTGGTTGTCTTAGTATATCAAAATTGCCGGTATCTATGCTCCAACCACTGGAAGATCATACATGAGCTCCCGAAGCGATTCTGCTTCACTGCTGCAGTATCAAGTGCAAAGAACTCAGATTCCGTAGAAGACCGCGAGAGCATATCTGCTTCTTCGACTTCCACGATATAGCAGCT
>JANAVB010044960.1:0-23101 GCA_029216955.1 Iris pallida | reverse complement strand
GCTTTGCTGCAACTTTAAAAAAATTAGCAGAACAAGCCTTAGATAGCTATCCCTAACCGACCCGAGCGGAGACCCCCCCCCCCCCACCCCTGTTCTATAACAGGACATTTTTACACGAGATGAAGGATGGAAACCCTACCCGAATACTCGACCCCTGCCCTCCAGACGTGCGAACACCCCTAGGGCTCCGCCGCACGCGTGCGCAGCCACCGCCGTGGTGGCCGACCGCTGGCCAAACTCGCGGCGAACCGCACACAGCAGCATTGACGGTTGGAAAGAGGACTTTGCGCGGTGAATTCTCCCCGATCGCTCAACGGTTTGTCGAGCCGATTGCTCAGGTATGACCCTAATACAACCATCGTCAAACCCCAAACGTTTATATCCTGTTACAATCACGCGACCGATCCAGGAAATCGACATAAAGTCGATCAAAATCCTGCCCCGAGACAGGACGTGAATCAGTCCAAACACCCCAGTTGGAAGGCGAATTCCTGCCAATCTATTGACTTATTCAGAAATCTAGTTGAACAACCTTTTAGACAACATATAGGGCTTTAGAACCTATTTTGTTGATTTGAATTTCATTAATTGTAGACAGAGAAATTCGTTCCTAAAAATCGAGAAAAACTCGCAATAAAACAGTTTACAAAATTAGAATTTGTCCCGATATGACGTGTGTCCTGCCAAACCGGGCGACGTGGTCACGAACTGAAAGCACTAAAAGGTGCGTAATGGCTTCGTGGACGTGTGAGCTTTGACGGAATTTCAAATTGGTCGCGTGTGCGCGACGAATTTGATGTGTATCCGTCGAAATTCACCGTATCGGCCTCTGTGAAAATTTCCTAATTACTTTGTGCACGTTCGTCAGATCGAGACGAAACTTATGCCAACAGGACCGTATCGTTTTTCTGGTCCTGTATGTCAAGTTTGGTCCAATTCTGAGACAGTTGATCGAATTGCCGGTTTTCGGGCCCCACGGTCCGATTCAACGGGCGATTTTGTGCACGGCCCATCAGAATCCAAAATTGGACATATCGTTGGGTTCATATCATCAAATCAAATTCATAGACATGTTGTTTGACGACTTTAAAGACTATTGACTCTGGCATACTTTTCGGTGCTAAGCGGGTCCAACGGCGTACACCGTTTTGACCCAAAATTACCGTTTTGCCCCTGTGTCCAGAATTGGACTTAAGGACATACAATTCTAGCTAATTTGACTATTCTGAGAACGTTGGTAATGTTATTTCAGCATCCGTAGACTTTTTGCATGTGTTGACTTTAGTGACTCATCTGATGTAGTTGTACTATCGGTTTCACCAGCTAAGGACCTCAGGCAAGTGAACTTTCTGATTGCTTTCGATTCATAGTAGTCTTTTCATTTCATGTTTATACATATGTCTTGTTGCTTGTTGACACGCTTGTCACACGGAGATTAGTATTATGGATTTAATATACATTATAGACTGTCATTTTCATGATTACCATGCTTGCGACCTGATTCCATGAGTACTAGCTGGACGGGGAAATATCTTAGTAGACATGTGAACTACCCCTTACCCATCCCAATATGTCTAATCTTGACTGATAGCAGCTGCACACGACACGTGTAGGGTACCGTATTTACCCCTTAGCCGTTCACATGTCGAAATAGATATTTAAATCACGTAGATAGTTATATTTTATTTGATTCCTTGTTTTCTTCACCGCTTGCCATGATGTCAGTTACTTTCTAGTTTTCATCTCTCGTATGTTATTTTTATGTCTTGTTAATTCTATTGTGTTTTCGCAATGCCGTCGTTTTGTGTACTTATTCCATTCCTGACTGGAAACCAACATTTTTCAGGTTAGCTGTGGTTTCACTTAGCTTTGGAAGATACGGGTGTACTTGCAGACAGAAACCTAAAATAGATAGCAGTTGTATCATTTTCATTAATTATGAAAACTTTGTATTTTCTTTCATTTTTAAATTTTGTAAATGTTGTAATAAATTTAGAAATGTGAATGAGCAATAAAGTTTATCATGAGCAATTGTTTCTTGCGGGCTTGACAGCGTTCTACCGCTGACTCTGCGGCGTAGGATGGCTTGGACACGTCTCGTATCCGAAAAAGCGGGTGCGGATTGTGACAAGTTTTTGTGGTGGCCCATGCTGGTCAGTTTTCGCAAAAGATTGTGAACTCGTGATGGTACTTAAGTTAGTCGTACCATTGCGAGCCTGCGACTAGAAAATGCTCATTCACAACTTAGGTTAAATTGATTTAAGAGAATGACTAGGACTAGGAGTCCCTTGTTCAAATTGACCGTTGGGTAGTTAAGGTTGTTAGATAGGCTATGCAATTTAGAATTATTAAATTTAGATAGCTTGCTAGATCCCTATAGGTACACTCTTACTTTTGATATGACGATATGATCCGATGTGGATATACTATTCACTTGGTAAATTAGGTTTACCTAGAATTAAGGCATTAATCTTGATAAATTGTTAATTTTTCTTTTGCTCTATTTAGATATAAATCTTATATCATAAGTTAGAACTGTCTATTTAAATTCTATTTTGCTGTAAGGAATTGATTTATAATTCTTGATTCTGTTATTCGTATACGAATCTCGAGGCAGATTTGATTCCAGTTTTTCCCTCAACCATTTGAAATATATATGAAATAAATATTAGGATGTTCTTATTTTCCTTGTCTTCAGTTATTTCCTTCCCGATCAATCTTCTACTTTGAGGATTGAGACTTATAGGCAGATGTTTACACTTCCTATCATAGTCAACTAGTTTGAATCTCTAGCAGCTCCTTAAAGTTCTTAGGAATATAGTTGGAGTAATTTAACGGCTACGATGGCTAGACAGCAGCGTACTGTCACCAATTGCTTGAGAAGGAAGAGTGTGGGTTCACTGCAGCCAGCAGCGCACTGGCGAGGCACGACCCATATAGTTGAAATTATTTCAAGGAATCATAGGTTATGGAACATTGCTAAAACTATATCTTCATTGACCTCCTTAGACCTTGTGTCAATATAAGGTAGAGTACCTGATAGCTTATCACATATGAATCACGAAACCAAGGGTTTGGCACAACCAGAGTATACGGGCGAGACATAATTCTCGGTGAAATGACTTCAGACGTGATTACAAGTTTAGGATACTATAGAGGATAGGAAAAGTGCATGTTTGTCCCATAAGATCCAAAGCCAAAACTAGTGGAAGTTCGGTAACACGTCTCCCAACCTAGCATTCCCTGGTCCTTGTGATCCGTTGACGAGGTAATTGACTGACACTAATAGGTTTACCTAGAATATAGAATTTAGAGTTCCATAACCCATTAGTCGACCAAGGCCTTATGGATAAGAAGATAGTAGGATGACTGTATAAGCAATAACACCAGGTAAGATTTTGATCCTCTCAAAACTCAAACTACTCGTCCTTCCTTTCAAAAATTTCGCATACTTGTATTTTGACTATCTTGACCAATGCTGCAATTACAGCCTAGTTTTGCAAGCTTACTCTTTTATCGAGCTTGATTCAAGACACATGTTATTGGGGACGCCAAATAACATATTGTCTAATCAGAATCGATGTATTACGGTCTGATCAACCGTAGTGCACTCGGTTCGCTCTCTCTCTCTCTCTGATTAACCTACGTGGATTAAAATATAGATGTCTCTAGGACCTCATCCGCGACTGTATTGACAATTCCTCTTGAACTATACATTCGCCCTTGAATCACGCAATTGTATTCAGTAACATCATTCTTGAACTCTTTATTATTTTTGTCTTACACTGATTTGGAAAGACGAAAGCTCGTAATTGGTAGATGGATACAGAGTATCCCCATGGCTATGATAGTGGTATATGCAAGTAGTAGCTACCATCAGCTAGCCATGTGACTAGAACCTTGCCTTGAGTTACTCATTCTCTGCTCGACCCTCAAACTACTATTGGGACCTCCTAGCCATCTGAATTTGAGAATGATTAGGGCTTTACCCTTAGACAAAATGACAACCTAGGAGACTACCTATTCTCAAGAGACCAAATGCTGTGAGCCTCTAATCATTTGTTTGAAGCTTGGTTTAACTAGAACCCTTGTGACACTAGTCTGGCAGGCTTGACACAAATAGAAATTTACGACTTAGTTGTTAGAAATCTTTTGCCTTAGAGTTGGTTACCCCGTCGATAACTCTTGTATACTATGGACGAGTAGGTCATTCTATTTTAATGACCATGTATCATTATACACACTTATTTTCCATTCATTGAGGAATGATCCTTGACTTGACATATATCTACCGTATTCCGTTACGCCGTGCCTTATTCTTTATTAACAAGAGTCGAGGTACTATATTCAGACTTTGGAAATCTTCTAACCTCATTATTCCTAAAAACCCTGTCCTAGCTTCTAGGGTGGGTAGACTGTAAGCCTTCTAAATTTTTGGGATATATGAGGATTACCGATTGATTAGAATAATTTCCATTAGGATGATAATTAGTGCCCCATGGACTCCCACTTTCCATTTAGATTATTTTGTGTCCCCGGTCGTGTCATTCATATTCGGAGCACGAGACCAGCGATTACCTTCCAACAAATTTCATATACAAGATCTAGACGAGTCCACCTTCATCTAGGTATATTATGTCCCACTCAAACCCGTACCCTTGTACTATATTTTTATGGTACGATTTTCAGGTCAAAAAGACTAGCTATAACCTTACCATAATACTGGTAAACTTCGACCCAATTCTTTTGGCCCAATATATGGTTGTGATCTACTCGAAGCCCTCTACGCACATACCACTAGTATACCACCCAATTGAGGTCTCATGTGCTACTTAAACACAAAAGTCACTGAAGGCGCAATTTGGGCTTTAGGAACCTAGCTAACCAATCTGACTGGCAACTAGCTCAACCACTTGGGTTGAAACCTACTCTAGGTTGTCCTAACTAGTAAAAATAGTTTTATCCTTGGGATCTTGATCAGTCAATATAAATTGAAATCCAAGGTTCATCCAACTAACGATTGATGTCCAATTAGGGAACCCATTAAGACCCAGTAAAATCCATCCATGCACACAACCATATTTGGACTATAAAATCGAACTATTGAAATAGGTCCCTATACCTATTATGTAGTCTTCACCTCTTAGAATGTGAAGTCATTCGTAACCTTTATTCCATCTACCTGGAAGTTGCGATACGATCTTATATTGCATTTATATTCCTTGCTCGTGTGTTTAAATAACCACGGAAAAGATCACAATCTTGATTTCTCAAATTTCGTTCTATTATGGAACCTTGTTTAGAATCTCGAGAACGGAACTTCTGTATTGCACGGGTTGCAAGCCCCTCTAAGAAACGAAGAGTTCTTCAATTTAGCAAGTGACTGGACTAGAGTAGGCCAATCTAGCAAATAAGTTAATGATCCATAAACTTCCTTTCTATCTGCATCATTGGAAACTCCCTACCGCTCTTGAAACTTCATATTTGCTCTCGATTATTATCTTCCTATCCTTCATATTTCAGAGCGACGAATGATCATGCTTATTAAAATTTATCAATATTTCTTAGCTACTTGTGTAAATTATTGCTTGTTAAATTTTGGGTTGATTGATAGATAGGAGAGGATTATAAATGCCATATGCCCTAGATATCTGTTGGTAGGATTGTTAGCAACTAGTTAGATGGTTATAAGGTTTTAATGACCTGTGTTTCGAGGGAGTAGTGTGACCAAAGGTGGGTAGAAGTCCTCGGGGATTTGTAGTACAAAATGACCATGAGAATAGATGATAGCTAATGGAACCCGTCTTCTATCATAACCGATGGACCCTTCCCTTAAATTTCGAGGACGAAAGTATTTTTAAGGTGGGTAGATTTGTAGCTCCCCTTCCCAAAATTTTTTGAAATATTTTTATTTTATTTATTTGATTTAAATGGTGATTTTTAGACTTTTGTAAATAATTATTGAGTTAATTATTACGGTAGATGATTTTCGCCTTGGTTAGGAATTGGAGTACAAGTTGACTAGAAATCGTGGCACGGATAGTGTAATGGCGTGCTTTGACTAGTGTATTAGCCCTGGTAGGGAAGACCGAGCCATAGTGATGTCCTAACTAGGAAAACTAGGCCAAGTTATGACTTAACCCTTACCGAAGATTTATTTATTTATTAATTATATTATTGAGTTTTAGGGAACCCGGTTGTACCAAACTAGTCCAGATTGGATGCAATCTAAGCCCAAGCCTATGTAGACATACTTTTAGGTATGTATAAATATTTCTAACTTTTTGGGTGGACTTAATGATATTTTCTAAATATTTGGTTATTCATACAAAATGGGTATTATTAATATTTAAATAGAGTTTTAGAATATTGGTACAATTTTCTAGGGCCAGATATGTTCACCAAGACTCTTTGGGTTATTTTAGTGGGTTATTGGTATTATTATTATTGTATGGATATTGTTGTAATTGTTCGTAACTAATTTCAATAGCATTTGTTTATTTGATTATTCATTAGCAAATGAATTATATATAATATCGTTATTTATAGTAATATTCTACTTTGGAATTATGATAGCTTTTGCTAAATATAATTGCCTAGATTTTAATTGGGTTTATAGAATAAATGTACAAATGGTGTTCAATATACATTGGATCGTATATTGCTATATACATACTTCGTGTTTATTTAGTGGTCTATTTATTATTTTTGTAAATCAATAATTGTTATATTTAATTGTTATATTTAATTGTTATAATGAGATTTACAATTTATGCGCAAATTTATTATATATGTGTGTATGTGCATGTATATATAAATATATATCATAAATGTGTGTATGTGTATGTATATATAAATATATATTATATACGTGTGTGGGTGTATGTAAATATAAATATATATTATATATCTAAGTATGTGTGTGTAAATATAAATATATATAATATATATGCGTATGTGTATATATATGCACGTATATAGTAGTAGGTATACATATATGTGTACATATATATGAATATACATATATATGTATTATTTGCTAAATAGAAAAAGAAATAGAAAAAGGAAAAGGAAAAGAAAAACCAAACCCCAACAACAGGCCCAGCCCAAGCCAAGCCAGCCCAGCCCAGGCCAGCAATCCCAAACCAGTCCTCAACTGAAGTTAACCAAGTCATTGTTGAGTTCCCTCGTTAAATGCACTAATGGTTGGATTTGCACTTGCAACTAGACATTCCCTTTCAGAAACTGTACGATGTTGCAGAGTTGTATGCTATTTCTTAAAACTACAGGTTTGGGTGAGGAAGGTCCGGTTCTGTTCGGCTTTTAGTTGCAAATTAAGCATATTTAAGTCCCTTAAGCCGAATCGATGGCATGGCAGCCGATCGTTGCAGCCACTCGATATGGTTCAGCTTGGCTTGGTATTGCAGCCAGTCAAAGGGTTATTTAGTTATAAGGTCTCATATAATATTTCATATTATCATATAATATTTGATATTATCGTATAACGTTTAATAATGATGGTGATGTTGGATCTATCATAAAAGGCTTTGCTGCAACTTTGCAAAAAAAGTTAGCAGAAACAAGCCTTAGACAGCTGTCCCTAACCAACCCGAGCGGAGACCCCCCGACCCCTATTCTATAACCGGACATTTTTACACGAGAGGAAGTATGGAAACCCTACCCGAATACTCGACCCCTGTCCTCCAGACGTGCGCGCGCCCCTAGGGCTCCGCCGCGCACGTGCAGCCACCGCACCGCCAGCGTGGTGGCTGTAATGCCCGTGGTTCGTATTACGTATTTTGGTATACGTGTACGTATATCCCATGTCTCATTACATGATTGCTGGTTCGGCTTGGTTTGATTCTTCATGTGGACCAACACCCACCTACCCCCTCACCCTTCCTTTATAGCCACCCAACACTCTCTGTCCTTATTACTTCTCTTCCATTACTACTTTTTCCTCACCCATTACTCTTCTTCACCTACCAGGAAGAGAGCTAGGCAAGTGTAACTTGCTTCATGGAGGAACTCACATTTTATTGTTCCATTTTCTTCTCCTCAAGATCCTAAGCCTCTTTAGTACTTAGTGTTTTCAAATTCCATGGCTCATTCTATGTAGATCTAAGATTTTAGTATTTTCGATCTTCTTGGTTTAGATCAACTAAAATAGCTTGTTTTCGAAAACTAAGAGTTCCATGTAGTAGGCCTTATGATTTTGCACTAGTTTGGTTTTGGGATGGTCGAATTTCACCAAGTCCTGGCCGAGATGGAGTTCCTGAGCTTTTACGCATGTTTGAATTTGGCCATGTGGAGAAGATGGAGTTCTACGCACACGTTTTACGTGCCAGCATGTATTTCAGCCCTTTTACGCTCACGTCTTAACGTGCCTGCGTAGTCCCCCTTTACGCTCACGCATTGCGTGTAAGCGTATCCCGCTCTACGCTGGGTTCATCAATTTTACGCTCGGGGCTCTTCCGCTCGCGTAAAATCGTGCTCGCGTAGACTTGGGCTCGCGTAAAGTTTTACTAGCGTAAAACCCCTGGCTCGAGCAGACTCTTGCTAGCGTAAAGTTTCGCTCAAGTGTTTCCTCGCGTAGAATCTCATTCGCATAGAATTTTACGCGCGTATTGTTTTAGTTGCGTAAAGCCTGACTAGCGTAAATTCTCACCCGTATGCTCCCTTGCTCGCGTAGAGCTATCTCATCTTGCTCTTGCTAGCGTAAAGTCAATTTTACGCACGAGGCCCCTTGGCCTAGCGTAGAGCTTACTAGCGTAAATTCATGCGTAAAGTTTCACTAGCGTAACCGGTGGTACGTGTGTAGAGACTTGAGTTCCTATGGCGTACACCTTTACCCCTTTTTCATATTTTTACGCCCGTTTTATATCCTTACGCCTTTTATCATGAACTTGATAATCACGAATTTATTTAATATATTTGGAAATGATAATTGAACATGGCATGGTATGACAAGTATACCCGACATGATTAGTTCGAATTACTATTGCGACGGCTAACATGACATGACACGACCTGACAAGAATGATTGACCTGGATACCGTGGACGATTGTGTTTGTACAAATAAACCAGTACTGTCTTACATCATGTCTAGGATAGGGAGCCCTGAGTACCACGGTCAGGGATACCTACAAAATTGACTAAGGCTAATAAACTAAAATAATTCAGTTGTCATGAAGAGATTTTCCAGCTACAAGCAATCCCGTTATCTGGGCGCACTAGTGGACATGTAGCCTACCGACGAGTATGGCACATTTCTAGCACACAGTCATGTGTTGCATTCTCCATAAACGGACATTCGACCCGGATAACCTGGATGGTCTGTAGGGCTTGTGGCTGTTGGGATAATCTTATTGCATCTTGCTAGTAACTAGGCCTGTGATAACCCTAGTTAGTTAAAGTATCAAGCCGTACTCTTGATTGGCCGTGATTGATTGGATGAAGTTTATTCCAGCTTAGTCTTATCCTGATCCTGTGCAAGATTGTGACATGACATGATTATTGACGCTTGCCTTAACAATAACGATCGGGGGTCCAGTTCTGTTTAGGCGAAGGGTCACAACCCCGGTCCTTGTTTGATTTAAGGGTTGTAACCTGGCTCCCGGAGCAGTTCTGTATCCTCTCTTCGTTTATTGTCTTATCGCAACCCCATGCCACGTTCGTCATGTTTTACCTTACCTTAATACCATGACTATTTATGCTTACCTTGACAATAATGATCAAGGGCCAGTTCTGTTCAGGCGAAGGGTTACAACTTCGGTCCTTGTTTGGTTTAAGAGTTGTAACCTGGCTCCCGGAGAAGTTCTGTGCCTTCTCCTCGTTGTTGTCCTATTTGTATCTCGTGTCATGCTCGTCCTGTTTTACAAGAATATGACATGATATGGTTACCTATGATTGCCTTAACAATAAAGATCAGGGGCAAGGTTCTGTTCAGGCGAAGGGTTACAACTCCGGTCCTTATTTGGTTTAAGAGTTGTAACCTGGCTTCCGCAGCAGTTCCTTATCCTCTCTTCGTTTATTGTCTTATTTTTACCCTATGCCAAGACTAATCATGTTTTACTTACCAATAGTATTTGAGACGAGTTTCTATTCAGGTGAAGGGTTGCAACCCCGGTCCTTGTTTGGTTTAAGGGTTGTGACCTGGCTACTTGAGTGGTTTCTTCATACTCAGTTTACTATTGTTATCTCTATTATTATCAGTTCTTTATTTATTATTTATCTTTAATACTCTATTGTGATATGCTGGTTTATTTCTTAAGTGAAGCCTCCTTTGTGGCACTTGCTCTTTCTGGGGTCTGACCCAGCTGGTTTTGTGTGGCCAGATATCGGAGCAGCACCAGAGGATCCACCTGTCTTCCAGCCAAATGGTGACCACCAGGCGTAACCCTGGCAACGAATGGGTTTCTTTTGTCCTCCCACTTTATTGTAAAATTATTCTTTTGAGGCGTTTAGCCAGCGAGCAGGTGTTAGCTCGTATTGCACCTTTATTTACTGTCTGCCTACGGGCTGTAACATGATTGACAGATCCTAGGATTGATCATGTATCACTGAACTCTTGCTAGTCTTGACTTTTTGTACGACTAGCTTCATGATCATCCAATGTGTAATGTATGGGACGCCTTGCTATTATATATTTGGTGCTCTGACATCTTGTAACTGTTATTGCTTGCTCGAGATTGAGACAATAGGCTTGTTCATGACCATAGGAGACTGTTGGCTTGTAGTTAAACCCTCATATATCTAGACAGCCGTGACCGTATAGCGAAGTGGGTTGCACTTCAATATACGTAGCTGGCTATGTAAGCCCCCCGCTCTCTAGTATTCTGGTTCTGGGACATTATATGGTTTAAGTGGTGGCCCATGCAAGTCTTGTAAATCAAGATATGTGAGGGTTTACCGAATAGATGTCTAAATCATTACTCGCCCTTGATCTCTGCTCGTATCTTCTAAATCCCTAAAATCTTGACCTGAACACATGTTTGTTTCGTTGATCTCTCCTGGTCCTTCCTTATTGTTCCCTGTGTCGTCTTCTTCAGAGGCATTATTCCTGGACCTGCCGATCAGCAAGGCGGAGCACCACCTGTGGACCAGCAGCAACCAGGAGATCAGGCCCAGCATTCAGGAGTAGCCTCCAGAGTCATGCCTATTGGAGGAGAGCCACCAGTTCAGCCCGTCCAGCCTACAGATCCTGATGATGGCACTTTGGTGGGTCTCATCCGGTCATTATTAGCTTTCCAAGATCGTCGAGGAGATGCTTTACACCAGGCAGTGGTAGATGCTCTGACCAGGGAGGTCATCAGGGTAACAGCGCGGCCAACAGCTTCAAGCACTTGAACCCTCCCTTCTTCGATGGCAGTGAAGATGCTATCGCTGCTGATGCTTGGCTTCAGGACACAGAGGTGATTCTAGAAGCAGCTAGGACTCCAGAAAATGAAAAGGTGGCATTGGTGCGCCTGAAGTTATTGGATCTTGCCCGCAGCTGGTGGGCATCGCAGGCCGTCGGTTTAGTGGCACCCATTGCCTGGGCAAGTCTTCAGGGAGAGATTCCAGACCAAGTATTTTGATGCTGTAGCTCGGTACGATCTACAGACGAGGTTCACCAATTTGAAACAGATGGGCAGGACGGTCAATGGATATGCGGCCGAGTTCTCTAGACTTAGTCGGTTTGCTCCCACCTTGGTAGCAACCGAGTTCGATAGAGCCCTGTAATGCCTGTTGTTCGTATTACATATTTGGAGTACGTATACATATTTTATCTTGTATTTGCATATCTCTTTGGTTTGGTTTGGCTTGGTTATTCTTGGTTCGGGTTGGCTTGGTTCGGTTTGGGATTGCTATTGGTTCATTATGAACCAAAGGGTGAACCCCCTATCTACCACCACCATTAGTATTTATTACCATTCTTTTTTCTCTCTCTTCATTACTCCACTTCTTCTTCCATTTACTTCTTCACCTACCAGAGAGAGAAAGAGAGAGGTCTAGGCAAGTGCAACTTGCTACATGGAGGAACTCCAATTTTATTGCTTCATTCTCTTCCTTACAACATTCTAACTTACTTTAGAACTTGGCATTTTTACTTTCCATGGCTAGATTCTTGTAGATCTATATTTGCATTATTTTTGGATTTCTTGGGTTTTGATCTACTTAATTTTGTTATTTTCGAGTTTTGATGGTTCCAGGCTGTAGAGAATTTTGTTCTACCCCATTTTGACCTATAGAAGTTCGAATTTGGGCTCCGGATGATAGAGTTATGCAGCATGGAAGCCATGGCTTATGGTGTACTTCTTCTCGGAAATTTCGAGAAAAAGCACAGTCCTGAGCCGCATGGTAGAACTTGACCGCATGAACATTCATGCGGCAAGTCAGTTCCAACCGCATGCGCTATTGCCTTGACTTGACCACATGACAAGTTCATACGGCAAGTATTCCTTCTCAGCCGCATGACTGAGGCCCAGTCCTTCCTAGCCGCATGGATTTCCAGCAACCCTGAGCCGTATGAACTCAACACTCGCGAGGCGCATAGACCGCAGACTCCCAGCCGCATGGGTTTGTTTCCCTTGACCGTATAGTCATTGCTCCCCACAGCCGCATGGGTTGCTCCTCCCCGGTCGTATGTACCTGATTGGTCAGCCAGACGCATGGACCCATCCCCGCCAGCCGTATGAGTACCCTTTTCGCTGACCGCATGTGTCTTGCCTTTTCGGCCGCATGAGTCAAATTCGTCCTAACCGCATAAAACCCTCCCTTTCCGCTTGCCGCATGGGAGCTAGTCCCACTCCCAGCCGCATAGGTTCCTGCCCCTTTAGCTGCATGCGCACCCGTTCCCCGCTAGCCGCATGAGACCCCTCCCTTCCTGACCGCATAAGCTCCTGCAGCCGCATGCGCCGTGCGCCCGCACTGCCTTGAGACCGATCTATCCGAGCCGCATGAACTCAGATTTTGGACCGCATGAACCCATATCAATTCAGCCGCATGGGCTGTTCTCTTTCAGCCGCATGAGATCATTCCTGGCCGCATATTCCTTAGCCATATGGCTCTCCTATAGCCCTATGTATTGATATTTTATTAGAAATGATAATTGAGCATGGCATGAGATCATTCCTGGCCGCATATGCCTTAGCCGCATGGGCTCTCCTTACGCCTTTTATCATGAACATGATAAATCATGAACATGATAAATCATGAATTTATTTAATATGTTTAGAAATGATAATTGAGCATGACATGATAGTGGCCCATCGTGGCGCACTCTTGACAAGTACACCTGACATGATTATCTTGAACAGCTGTTGCGACGGCTACCTGACATGACATGACCTGTATAATTAATCCTGGACACCGTGGGCGATTGTGCTTGTACAAATAATCCAGTCCTGTCTTGCATCATGTCTAGGAGGGGACTCATGGGTACCACGGTCAGGAGTACCTACTGAAATGGACTAAGGCTAAATAACTAGATTAATACATTAGTCACAAGAGATCTCCCAGCTACAGCAATCCCGTTACCTGGGCACGCCTTGGGATCTGTAGCATGCCGTCGAGTAGGGTACATTTCTAGCACACTGTCATGTATTGCACCCTTCAAGCTACCTAAGGGTACATTCGTTTCCTGGACGATGTACCCACCTGAATTCAACTCTAATCTTTTAACCCGGGTAACCTGGATGGTCTGCAGGGCTTGTGGCTGTGGAATAATCTCATTGCATCTTGTTAGTAATTAGGCCTGTGACAACCCTAGTTAGTTAAAGTATCAAGCCCTAATTCTTGCTTGGCCGTGAAATGATTGGATGGAGTCTAACCAGTCTAGTCTTGTCCTGATCCTGTTCTAGATTACTGCATGACCAGAATGCTTGTATTTATTTTACCAATAAATGGTGAGAATTCTAAGTTCTTTTCAGACGAAGGGTTACAACCCCGGTCCTTGTTTGTTTTACGGGTTGTAACCTGGTTATCTGAATAGTTCCATGGTCATCTCGTCGTATATCATCCTAATGTATTTTCTTATTTCCAGTTCTTACTTTTATTTATACTCTTGTGCTGATTGCTGGTTTTAGTTCCTAAGTGAAGCCTCCTTTGTGGCATCTGCTCTTTCTGGGGTCTGACCCAGCTGGTTTTGTATGGCCAGATTTTGGAGCAGCTCTAGAGGATCTACCAACCTTCCAGCCAGATGGTGGCTACTAGACGGAACCCTGGCAACGAGTGGGTTATTTTTGGCTCTCCCACTCTATTGTAAAAATATTCTTTTGAGGCGTTTAGCCGACGAGCACCTGTTTAGCTCGATTGCACTTACTTACTGTCTGCCTACGGACTGTAACATGATTAACAAATCCTAGGGTTGATCATGTATGACTAAACTCTTGCTAGTTCTAACATTTTGTAACGACTAGCTTCATGATCAGCTGAATATGTAATATTTAGGACGCCTTACTATTGTATATTTAATGATCATACATCTTGTAACTCTTACTTACTTGCTTGTGATTGAGACAATAGGCTTGTTCATGACCTTAAGAGACTGCTGGCTTGTAGTTAAACCCTCATGTATCTAGACAGCCGTGACCATATAGCGAGATGGATTCCATTTCATTTACGTAGCTGGCTATATCTGCCCCCGCTCTTCAGTATTCTGGTTTTGGGGCGTGACATGGTTTAAGTGGTGGGCCATGCAGGTCTTGTAAATCAAGATATATGAGGGTTTACCCGATAGATGTCTCAATCAGTATTCGCCTTTGATCTCTGATCGTATCATCTAAATCCTTGGATTCTTGTCCTGATCGCATGCTTGTCTCATTGATCTGTCCTGGTCCTTCCTTATTGATTCCTATGTCGTCTTCTTCAGTGGTATTGTTCCTGGTCCTACCGATCAGCAAGGCGGAGCACCTCCCGTGGACCAGCAGCAATCCGGAGATCAAGCCCAGCACTCCGGAGTAGCCTCCAGAGTCGAGCCTATTGGAGAAGGGCCACCAGTTCAACCTGTAGAGCCTGATGATGGCACTTTGGTAGGTCTCGTCAGGACCTTGATAGCTTCTCAAGATCGTCGAGGAGAAGCCTTGCACCAGGCAGTGATGGATGCTTTGACCCGGGGCGGTCATCCGGGTAACAGCACGGCCAACAGCTTCAAGCGCTTGAACCCTCCCTTCTTTGATGGTAGCGAAGATGCTATCGCAGCAGATGCTTGGCTTCAGGACACTGAGGTAATTCTCGAAGCAGCCAGGACTCCAGAGAACGAGAGGGTGGCCGTGGTGCGCCTGCAGTTGTTGGATCTTGCCCGCAGTTGGTGGGCGGCGCAGGCCGTTGGATTAGTGGCACCCATTGCTTGGGCAGTGTTCAGAGAGAGATTCCAGACCAAGTATTTTGATGCTGTAGCTCGATACGATCTACAGACGAGGTTCACCAATCTGAAGCAGATGGGCAGGACGGTCGATGGGTATACGGTCGAGTTTTCCAGACTCAGTCGGTTTGCTCCCACCTTGGTGGCAACCGAATATGATCGAGTCCCGTGATTCCAGCAGGGGCTTCACTTGGAGATCTTGTTGGCAGTCGAGCAGTTTGAGCATCAGACTTTTGATGCAGTCTTGAGAGCAGCTAGGAGGCATGAGTATACCTCCCAGAGGATCGTGGATAGGGTCGGAGGTCGAAAGAGATCTCACGGCCAGATGAATCAGTCTTCAGCACCAGCCCCGGCAGCCAGGGCTTTGACTATTGGAGCTCCGAGGCGAGTGGCCTCAGTGACGTCGGTCCAGCATTCAATCCTGACGTACCCTCAGCAGCAGCAGCAGAAGCAGAAGCAGTCTTCCGCAGTGGAATGTTCTCATTGTGGGAAGCCAGGCCATGTGGTGGCAGAATGTCGCAGGGCGCAAGGATTGTGCCTGGCTTGTGGAGCACCAGACCACAGGGTTGGATCCTGCCCGAATATGGGTGGTTCATCATCGTCCAACCTTTCTAGCTCTTTGGTGAGGGGACCAGCCCCAGTTCCAGTCCAGCAGCAGCAGCAGTACCCATTGCCGAGGCCCTTGCCACCTCAGACCCAAGTATTCCAGCAGCAGAACCCCCAGCAGTATGCACAAGCCCAAGCCTAGAGCCAGAGCAGGCAGCGAGGATTTCAGCAGAGGGGACCAGCACCCCGAGGGCACGGTCAGGCTATGGTGATGACCGCAGAGGAAGGATTAGCACCAGGAGAGGTAGTGGCAAGTACTATTCTCGTCAACTCCTTTCCAGCTTCAGCTTTATTTGATTCTGGTACATCGTATTCTTTTATGTCTGCACGATTCGCGATACGGGTAGGATTGGAGCCCGAGTCATTATCAGTAAGGCTCAATATACTTACTGGTAACGGACTTGTGGGAGTAGATAGAGTGTTTTCCTCGTGTCGGATCGTAGTTAGCGGTAGAGAATTTCCCGCTAGATTGATAGAATTCTCGATGGCCGATTATGATGTGGTCTTAGGGATGGATTGGTTGAGGAACCAGTATGCTAGAATAGACTGCCACATTGGCAGGGTTGTTTTTAGCATTCTAGGCGAGCCAAAGTTTTCCTTTTCCCGAGGCGAAGTTGAGCCTTCTCCTCCAGTATTACGATGGCAGTAGCAGCAGTTCAGTTGCCCAGGGTAGTTGATGAGTTCCCAGATGTTTTCCCAGAAGAGCTCCCAGGTATACCGCCAGAGCGGGAGATCGAGTTCACTATAGACTTGATTCCCGGGACGGCCCCAGTGTCAGAGAGAGTCTACCGGATGGCGCCGTCAAAATTGGAGATATTGTACAAGATGATTGAAGAACTTAGGACCAAGGGATTCATTCGTGCTAGTGGATCGCCTTCGGGAGCCCCGATGCTTCTTGTGAAAAAGAAGAATGGTACATCCAGGTTATGTATTGATTATCGTACCTTGAACTCAGTGACAATCAAGAATAGATACCCTCTCCCGAGGATAGATGACTTGTTTGATCAACTAAAGGGGTCATCAGTATTCTCGAAGATCGACTTGCGCTCAGGATATCATCAGATCAGAGTCAGAGAGCAGGATATCTCGAAGACAGCTTTTAGATCGAGGTATGGGCATTGGGAGTTCCTTGTTATGCCTTTTGGAGTGACCAATGCGCCGGCAGTATTCATGGACCTCATGAATCGCATCTTCATGCCTTACTTAGATCAGTTTGTGATCGTGTTCTTGGATGACATCCTGGTCTACAGCAAGAGTGAAGCAGAGCATGAGCAGCATCTCAGAGTTGTCCTCCAGATTCTCAGGGAGCACCAGTTATATGCCAAGTTCAGTAAATGCGAGTTTTAGCTCGATCGCATTTCATACTTGGATCATATCATTACCAGAGGAGGAGTAGAGGTGGATCCCCAAAAGATTGTGGCTATTGAGTCGTGGCCGGGTGCCTAGCACAGTTGCAGAAGTTTGCAGTTTCCTTGGATTGGCCGGCTATTACAGGCGATTTGTTTCAGATTTTGCTCGGATTTCAGCACCATTGACTCAGTTGACCCGCAAGGATGCGCAGTTTGCTTGGACGGCAGAGTGTCAGAGTTCTTTTGAGCAGTTGAAGCGAGGCCTGATAACAGCTCCCATTCTCACGCTTCCCGATGGAACCGAAGGATTCTCAGTATATTGTGATACTTCGGACATAGGTTTAGGATGTGTTCTGATGCAGCATGGGAAGGTAATAGCTTATGCGTCACGACAACTTCGTGATCATGAGAGGAATTACCCAACCCATGACTTGGAGCTGGCAGCAGTAGTGTTTGCACTTAAGTTGTGGAGGCACTATTTGTATGGAGATAGGGTAGATATTTTCACCGACCACAAGAGCCTGAAGTATGTTTTCACCCAGAAGGATCTTAACATACATCAGAGGAGGTGGCTGGAGCTGCTTGTGGATTATGATGTCAACCTACAGTATCATCCTGGGAAGGCCAACGTCGTTGCAGATGCATTGAGCAGGAGAGCCGGAGCTTATTTCCAAACAGCGCAACCGGAGCTGTTAGCAGATCTTCAGAAGATGGGTATTGAAGTTATTCTCCCTTCCAGTGTGGCATTGATGGCCAGCATGCAAGTTCAGTCCATTATAGTCGAGAGGATCCGGGTGGCGCAAGTCAACAGATTTCATGCTTCAGCGGCTCAGAGCAGAGTATGAGGCAGGATGAAGACCAGAGTTGTGCATTCATGAGGATGGTACACTTCGACATGGTAAGCGTCTTTGTGTACCCGGTAGAGATATCAGGCAGGAGATCTTGTCGAAAGCGCACAGTTCTCAGTATTCCATCCATCCTGGCAGTACGAAGATGTACCGTGATATCCGGCAGCATTTTTGGTGGAATGGCATGAAGCGGAAGATAGCTCGGTTTGTCTCTCGATATTTAGTTTGCCAACAAGTTAAAGCTGAACATCAGAGGCCCGCTGGACTTCTTCAGTCCTTGCCGATTCCAGAATAGAAGTGGGAGCATGTGACCATGGATTTCGTGACTGGATTACCTAGATCCTTAGCTGGTAGAGATGCTATCTGGGTTATAGTTGATCGGCTCACGAAAGTAGCTCACTTCTTTCCATTCAGAGTTGGTCAGTCGACAGCTCAGTTAGCAGAGATATACCTCAGACAGATTGTCAGGTTGCACGGAGTGCCAGTCAGTATCACCTCGGACCGAGATTTAAGATTTACGTCGCACTTTTGGCGTAGCTTGCAAGAGAGTTTGGGGACTCATCTCCAGTTTAGTTCAGCCTATCACCCGCAGACAGATGGTCAGTCGGAACGCACGATCCAGACTCTTGAAGACATGTTAAGATCTTGTACCCTTGACTTCGGTGGTTTATAGGAAGATCACCTGCACCTGGTGGAGTTCTCGTACAATAATAATTTCTAGGCCAGTATCCAGATGGCACCGTTCGAGGCACTGTATGGCAGGAAGTGCAGATCCCCGTTAGCTTGGAATGATGTCGGAGAAAGATAAATGCTCGATCCGAAAATGATTGCCCAGACAGTTGAAGTGATCAAAAGAGTCAGGGATCATCTTCGAGTTGCCCAAGATCGTCAGTGCCATTGGGTCGATTCTCATCGGCGCCCTCTAGAGTTTTCGGTCGACGATCATGTATTCCTGAGGATTTCGCCTAACCGTGGCGTCATTCGTTTCGGCGTACGGGAAAAGCTTAGTCCTAGGTATATAGGACCGTTCGATATTCTGGAGCGAGTAGGAGATGTATCCTATCGTCTCACTCTTCCGCCGTCGCTAAGCAAGGTGCATGACGTATTCCATGTATCCCAATTACGACGGTATATCCCAGACCCGAGCCACGTTCTGGATCATTCAGAATTGGTTATTGGTACCAACCTTTCGTATGAGGAAAGGCCCGTGTCTATATTGGACCGGAGAGAGAAGATCCTCAAGAATAAGACTATCAAGTTAGTCCGAGTTGCTTGGGGTCATCACTCTTTGGGTGAGTCAACGTGGGAGCGCGAGGATGATATCTGATCGTGATATCCCATTTGTTTGACTCGTGAGGTATAATGTCCTTCTTATGCCTCATGCCTTCGATTTCTTGCTTGCGTGATTGATTGATTGTCTAGTATAGCTTGCTAGTTATTAGTATAGCTGGTCATTGCCCCTCTTATCCTCTTGATTAAATTCCGAGGACAGAATTCTTTTAAGGTGGGTAGAGTTGTAATGCCTGTTGTTCGTATTACGTATTTAGAGTACGTATACGTATTTTATCTTGTATTTGCATATCTCTTTGGTTTGGTTTGGCTTAGTTATTCTTGGTTCGGGTTGGCTTGGTTCGGTTTGGGATTGATATTGGTTCATTATTAACCAAAGGGTGAACCCCCTACCTACCACCACCATTAGTATTTATTACCATTCTTCTTTCTCTCTCTTTATTACTCCTCTTCTTCTTCCATTTACTTCTTCACCTACCAGAGAGAGGTCTAGGCAAGTGCAACTTGCTTCATGGAGGAACACCAATTTTATTGCTTCATTCTCTTCCTTACAGCATTCTAACTTACTTTAGAACTTGGCATTTTCACTTTCCATGGCTAGATTCTTGTAGATCTATAATTGCATTATTTTTTGATTTCTTGGGTTTTGATCTACTTAATTTTGTTATTTTCGAGTTTTGATGGTTCCAGGCTGTAGAGAATTTCGTTCTACCCCATTTTGACCTATAGAAGTTCGGATTTGGGCTCCGAATGATAGAGTTATACAGCTTGGAAGCCATGGCTTATGGTGTACTTCTTCTCGGAAATTTGGAGAAGAAGCACAGTCCCGAGCCGTATGGTAGCACTTGACCGCAGGAACATTCATGCGGCAAGTCAGTTCTAACCGCATGCGCTATTGCCTTGACTTGACCGCATGACAAGTTCATGCGACAAGTATTCCTTTTCAGCCGCATGACTGAGGCCCAGTCCTTCCTGGCCGCATGGATTTCCAGCAACCCTGAGCCGCATGAACTCAACACTTGCGAGCCGCATAGACCGCAGACTCCCAGCCGCATGGGTTTGTTTCCCTTGACCGCATAGTCATTGCTTCCCGCAGCCGCATGGGTTGCTCCTCCCCGGACCGCATGTACCTGATTGGTCAGCCAACCGCATGGACCCATCCCCGCCAGCCGCATGAGTACACTTTTTGCTGACCGCATGTGTCTTGCCTTTTCGGCCGCATGAGTCCAATTCATCCTAACCGCATAAAACCTCCCTTTCCGCTTGCCGCATGGGAGCTAGTCCCACTCCCAGCCGCATAGGTTCCTGCCCCTTTAGCCGCATGCGCACCCGTTCCCCACTAGCCGCATGAGACCCCTCCCTTCCTGACCGCATAAGCTCCTGCAGCCGCATGCGTCGTGCGCCCACACTATCTTGAGATCGATCTATCCGAGCCGCATGAACTCAGATTTTGGGCCGCATGAACCCATATCAATTCAGCCGCATGGGCTGTTCTCTTCCAGCCGCATGAGATCATTCCTGACCGCATATGCCTTAGCCGTATGGCTCTCCTGTAGCCCTGTGTATTGATATTTTATTAGAAATGATAATTGAGCATGGCATGAGATCATTCCTGGCCGCATATGCCTTAGCCGCATGGGCTCTCCTTACGCCTTTTGTCATGAACATGATAAATCATGAATTTATTTAATATGTTTAGAAATGATAATTGAGCATGACATGATAGTGGCCCGTCGTGGTGCACTCCTGACAAGTACACCTGACATGATTATCTTGAACAGCTGTTGCGACGGCTACCTGACATGACATGACATGACCTGTATAATTAATCCTGGACACCGTGGGCGATTGTGCTTGTACAAATAATCCAGTCATATCTTGCATCATGTCTAAGAGGGGACTCCTGAGTACCACGGTCAGGAGTACCTACTGAAATGGACTAAGGCTAAATAACTAGATTAATATATTAGTCATAAAGAGATCCCCCAGCTACAGGCAATCCCGTTACCTGGGCACGCCTTGGGATCTGTAGCCTGCCGTCGAGTAGGGCACATTTCCAGTACACTGTCATGTGTTGCACCCTTCAAGCTACCTAAGGGTACATTTGTTTTCTGGACGATGTACCCACCTGAATTCAACTCTAATCTTTTAACCCGGGTAACCTGGATGGTCTGCAGGGCTTGTGGCTGTGGAATAATCTCATTGCATCTTGTTAGTAATTAGGCCTGTGACAACCCTAGTTAGTTAAAGTATCAAGCCGTAATTCTTGCTTGGCCGTGAAATGATTGGATGGAGTCTAACTAGTCTAGTCTTGTCCTGATCCTGTTCTAGACTACTGCATGACCAGAATGCTTGTATTTATTTTACCGATAAATGGTGAGAATTCCAAGTTCTGTTCAGACGAAGGGTTACAATCCCGGTCCTTGTTTGGTTTACGGGTTGTAACCTGGTTATCTGAATAGTTCCATGGTTATCTCGTCGTATATCATCCTGATGTATTTTCTTATTTCCAGTTCTTACTTTTATTTATACTCTTGTGCTGATTGCTGGTTTTAATTCCTATGTGAAGCCTTCTTTGTGGTATTTGCTCTTTTTGGGGTCTGACCCAGCTGGTTTTGTATGGCCAGATTTCGGAGCAGCTCCAGAGGATCTACCAACCTTCCAGCCAGATGGTGGCCACTAGACGGAACCCTGGCAACGAGTGGGTTATTTTTGGCTCTCCCACTCTATTATAAAAATATTCTTTTGAGGCGTTTAGCCGACGAGCACCTGTTTAGCTCGATTGCACTTACTTACTGTCTGCCTACGGGCTGTAACATGATTAACAAATCCTAGGGTTGATCATGTATGACTAAACCCTTGCTAGTCCTAATATTTTGTAACGACTAGCTTCATGATCAGCTGAATATGTAATGTTTGGGACGCCTTACTATTGTATATTTAATGATCATACATCTTGTAACTCTTACTTACTTGCTTGTGATTGAGACAATAGGCTTGTTCATGACCTTAAGAGACTGCTGGCTTGTAGTTAAACCCTCATGTATCTAGACAGCCGTGACCGTATAGCGAGATGGATTCCATTTCATATACGTAGCTGGCTATCTCTGCCCCCGTTCTCCAGTATTCTGGTTCTGGGGCGTGACAAGCCCAGCAGTTCCAGCAGGGGCTTCACCTGGAGATTTTTGGCAGTAGAGCAGTTTGAGCATCAGACTTTAGGATGTTCACACTGCGGGAAGCCAGGGCATGTGGTATCAGAGTGTCGCAGAGCACAGGGTTTATGCTTGGTTTGTGGTGCCCCGAACAACAGGGTGGGGAACTGCCCGAACAGGGGGAGTTCATCATCAGCCTTCTCTAGTCCTTCAATTAGAGGACCAGCACCAGTCCAGCAGCAGCAGCTGCAGTACCCGTTCCCGAGGCCATTGCCGACGCAGGCCCAGGCATTCCAGCAGCAGAGACCGCAGCAGTATGCCCAAGCCCAAGCCTTGATCCAGAGCAAGCAGAGAAGTTTTCAGCAGAGGGGTCCCGCACCCAGAGGACATGGTTAAGTGCTGGCTTTGACCATGGGAGAGGAAGGATTGGCACCAGGTGAGGTGGTGGCAGGTACTATTCTCGTCAACACCTTTCTAGCTTTCGTATTATTGATTCTGTGCCTCGCATT
>JANAVB010044959.1:40000-42048 GCA_029216955.1 Iris pallida | reverse complement strand
AGCTGCGTGAAAGTCACGCACGCTCAAGGGAGCAGCTGCGTGAAAAGTCACGCACGCTCAAGGAAGCAGCTGCGTGAAAAGTCACGCACGCTGAGAGAGCAATGTACGTGAAAGTCACGCACGCTACAGGGAGCAGCAGCGTGAAAGTCACGCACGCTCAAAGGGAGCAGCTGTACGTGAAAGTCACGCACGCTGAGAGAGCAATGTACGTGAAAGTCACGCACACTACATGGAGCAGCTGCGTGAAAGTCACGCACGCTCAAGGGGAGCAGCTGTACGTGAAAGTCACGCACACTGAGAGAGCAATGTACATGAAAGTCACACACGCTACAGGGAGCAGCTGCGTGAAAGTCACGCACGCTCAAGGGAGCAGCTGCGTGAAAAGTCACGCACGCTCAAGGAAGCAGCTGCGTGAAAAGTCACGCACGCTGAGAGAGCAATGTACGTGAAAGTCATGCACACTACAAGGAACAGCTGCATGAAAGTCACGCACGCTCAAGGGGAGCAGCTGTACGTGAAAGTCACGTACGCTGAGAGAGCAATGTACGTGAAAGTCACGCACGCTACAGGGAGCAGCTGCTTGAAAGTCACGCAAGCTCAAGGGGAGCAGCTGTACGTGAAAGTTACGCACACTGAGAGAGCAATGTACGTAAAAGTCACGCATGCTACAGGGAGCAGCTGTACGTAAAAGTCACGCACGCTGAGAGAGCAATGTACGTGAAAGTCATGCACGCTCAAGGGAAGCAGCTGTTCGTGAAAGTCACGCACGCTGAGAGAGCAATGTACGTGAAAGTCACGTACGCTACAGGGAGCAGCTGTACGTGAAAGTCACGCACGCTGAGAGAGCAATGTACGTGAAAGTCACGTACGCTACAGGGAGCAGCTGCGTGAAAGTCACGCACGCTTAAGGAGAGCATCTGTACGTGAATGTCACGCACGCTCAAGGGAGCAGCTGCGTGAAAAGTCACGCACGCTCAAGAAGATATGCTTCCAAAAGGAAGCGTACTCAAGTCTGCGTACGCACGCTAAAGAGCGCACGCAGTTCAGTGTACGTAAGCTAAACAGCTCTGTACACTGCTCACTGTCTTCTCCAAACAGCAAGAACACCATGGTTGAACTCAAGGCTACACAGTATCATAACTTGGCCATCCGAACTACAAATCCGGATTTCCAAAGTTCCAATTGGAGTGAAACTGAATGCTCTTCCACTTGGAAATACCAAAACCCATGAAAATCCAACTTAAAGAGATCAAACCATGCAAAATCCGAAAATAAAAATAACTTAGATCTAGAGCAAAGGAGACTTCAAATCACAAAACACCAAGTTCTAATGTTGATCACCATGTCCTAATCTAGCTAATGGACCAAGAAAATAGGGTTCTCATATAGTGGCAAGATGCACTTGCCTATGGGTGGAGAGTGGTGGAGGAAGGAGAAGAAGAAAAAAATAAATGGTGGTGGTAATGAAGAGAGAGAGTGGTAGGTAGAGATTATAAAGAGGGGGAGTTGTGGTGTGTTGAGGGTGGAGCATAGGCTATGGTGATCCAATACCTATTAAACCCAACCAAACCAACCCAAACCAATCCAAACCAATTAAAACCGAGCCAGGACAAAACCCAAAATATGAGAAATACCGAAATTTTACAAGTTGAGAAAAATAAAAATAAAAATACATGCCAAAAATCCAGATACGAGCATAAATACGAAATATAGGAAATACGGGAAAATAAGGGTGACACAAACCAACATCGTTTTGTTGATAATAGTTCTCGGGTTTGCCGGGAGGAGCAAAGTGACGCATTGGCAATCGTCATCAACGACCATAGTTTAGCCCCTGGTCGCTTTTTATATCATATCCCATGTTCTGGATGATATTCTTGGCCTGCCAACTATATCAAAAAAGTTGCATTTTCCTGGAGTCATAGTCAGCTTCGGTGTTGTGATTGGGAGAAGTAGAGTCCAGAACGAACTTTCTTTCACCAATTATTCGACCGAAGATGATTAGTTCTTCACCCTTCTTTCTAGCTGGAACGATGAAGTAGTAGACA
>JANAVB010044959.1:0-35000 GCA_029216955.1 Iris pallida | reverse complement strand
CTTGTTGGGGTCCGAATATCATATTGGATTCATAGCATGGAAAGATACGTCACCGTGAATTAGTTTACCATCTCATGTCCTTGTTTGGTTGGAGGATGGTACGCTAGTTCAATAGGTGCGTGTTGGACCATGTTATAATTCAATTGACTTATTTATTGAGCAATATTTATTCAGTTTATATGGCATGATATTATGTGTCTTGTTACGTCCCTCTGAGGACCTGGTTATCTCTCCAGGTGTATGCTCTTGTCTTTCGTAGGTGCTCTAGCTGTAGCTGTGACCATCTCTATTTCTTCGAGGATGATTGCGCTTAGATCGTCTTCGCTTCGCTAGCCAAAATTATTCTTTTGTATATCTTGTATTTCTTTTTATAGTTGGTAGTGGATTTGTCTCCGCCCAACTATATGTATCAATAATAATTTATTATCATTATATGACATCTTTTATTCTTATATTTCGTGGGTGAGATTAGATTACTCTTGGTTTACTGCATTTTACAGCTTATGTATTTATACGAGGTTTCTATATATTGGAGTATACTTCGTATGTATACAGCTGGCATGTCTATGTACCTAGTCCTACGTATTTTGGGACTGGGGCGTTACATATTTTTGTGGTGGCCCATGCAGGTCGAGTTTGTCACTTCGGTTACGTAATTGTACCGAGGTGAGCCTGCAATATAGGATTAGAGTCTAAGAATCTCATCCACATACTTGATCACCTTCCTTGGTTTTCAAATTCCGAACTCTCGTTGCCTTCCTTGATTTTTGCATCTTGCTTGAACTCTTTCTACCAACACCCTATTATCTTGTGCTTAAACCTGGTTAGAAAGATGACTACACTACTATATACTTATTGGTCAACCATATAGCTAGAAGGGTTACATTGGTAATTGGAATACACGGAGACCTTAACTAAGTTATAAAGGCATCTTCTAAAAGTGTGTTTTAATGGTTAGCAGTTTCTAAGTCAGAATATTACAAAAGAAAGTTTAACCTTGAGATTTCTAAGTAGTATTCACCGGAGGATTGATAGAATCTTATTTGATACTACAGCAAAATAGTTAGAACCTATATACAACTGATTTAATAAATTGAGTTGATTTTGAGGTTTGATATCATGAATTATTGGATTATAGTTATACATCTTTGAACGGATATAAAGTGGTTTGGAAATGATCTTAAGATTTTAAAAGTTGCAGTATGAATTATTTAAATTAAGTCGTACAGGTTGCGCTTAATATGTTAATAGGATTCAAATTGTAAGTGGAAATAATGATATTAAAATTTTGGTTAAAATATTTTGGAAGATATGAAAATAATTTTTTGAGAAAAATTTCAAATTTGAAATCGTGTCCTTTGATTGAAGATTTACAAAACTATTTAGATTTTGGGTTTAAAAAGTTGTGATTATGTTTGTATGACTTAGAAGTAGAAATTATGGCTGGTGAGTGCGTTAAAATATCGAGCTGTAAATTTTAGATTGATCGTGATATGCTAAGGGTTTATCTAGAGGATTGTTTGAGAAAAGTTTTGGAGTATTCAAGTTATGAAGTGGTATAGAAATTTTTATGGATTCATGATTTATGAACTCTTGAGTTTAAAAGTTGGAATGAAAATGTTAAATTTTGGAAAGGTTAGTAGTAACGTGATGAAAGTTCACTCGGAGGGTTATGGAAGGGATTTAACTTTTAATCATGATTAGACGGCTTAGAGAGAATACAAATTAAGGTAGTTCATTTTTGAGAATTTTTTTTAGAAATTTCGGAAGGAAACTTGAGTTAAAATTTTAACGGTAGGCCACCAAGATAGCCCTAATAAGTTAGAAGTATTCCATGCTAAATGCCATGTTACTCATGACCATGATGGTAGTATATGCATAAGCATTATTAGTCATCTATCAAACTATGTGACTGTATCTCAACCTTGACTTACTCGACCTTCTCTCAATTCTAGATCTTTTAATTGCGACCTTGTAACCCATTTGCAATTTGAATAGTGATTTAATTGTTTCTTAACTGTATTCATCTAGGAGACTATCTTCTCTCCGAAATTGTGTTCCTAAATTATTTTATTGGATTTCTTAATTAATTTTATTCCATGTTTTAACTTGATCTTCTTTATTTTTGGCATTAATTGTCACATCTTGAACTCCCACTTTCTATTTTAGATCTTTTGGCATCTCTTACCGTGACTTGGATATTTGGAGCACAACACTAGACTTTTTCTTCCAACAAATTTCATATGTAAGACCTAGACAAGCCCACCTTCATGTAGATATATCATGTCCCACCAAAATCCATCTCCTTGTACTCTATTTCTTGATATGACCTTATGGTCAAAATGGCCAAACTATAATCTTTACCATGATACCGATATATTTTTCGACCACGGATAGGATTCAACCTCGACTCAAATTCTTTCGATCCGATATGTGTTTTTGTTCTACTTAATTCCTTAAATGCTTAAATTTGTGCTTTATCTTGATTGCTTGACCCATTGTCCCATCACACTACTAGCTTAACTCTTGTAAGTTGGGTAGAATACCTCACGTCCCAACAAAGCCTTTGTCCTTGTGACCCATGTTGATAAGTTTACTCAGACTATAAATTCAGAGGACCCTAACTTAGCTAGTCAACCAAGCCAACTGCACAGGCCCGAACTTCGGGCGGAACTTAGATTTTAAAAGATCATGAACTATTTAATATCCTTTATCATTCTTCCTTACAGATATTTTGACTATCTTATGATGCTAATTAGCCTCAGTTTTGCAAGCTTATTTCTTTACCAAGATTGATCATGACATATTTTATTGGGTGCACCCACTAATATATTGTTTAATCAGAACCGGTGCATGATGGTCTGATCAACCTATTGCACTTTGGTTCGCATTCGTATATTATTCTACGTGGATGGAGACATAGTTAAACTTGCCTTAGAGTCTCATCCACAACAGCCTTGGCAATTCTCTTTTGAATAATTTTTGTCATCTATGAACCACGTATGGTACTCAACAACATCGTCTTGAACCCTTTATTGTTCTTGTCTTTTAATTATTTTAGAGAGACAATGCACTGTACTTGAGAAATGGACCCAAGGTATCACTTTAGTCATGTGGCTATATCCTCGCATTAAACTACTCCTTCCATCCCTCAACCCTATCTACCCTATTATTCCTAAATTTTGAGGACGAAATTCTTGTAAGTTGGGTAGGATGTAAAACCCCTATTTTTTTAATTATTATTTTTATTATTTTATTAGACTTAAAAATGAATTTATCCAATTTATGATTTTTTTAGAAATGACCTTAGCCATTGTTGAGTTTTTGAGCACAAGACTACCACGAATTTTTGCACGGAAGATGTAGCAGTGTGCATTGGCTAGTGTACTAGCCATGCCGGGGGAAGCCTTGCCATAGTGATGTCCAAACTAGAAAAATAAGACCAAGTTGTGAATTGACTCATTTGAATTATTTTAATATGATATTATTTTATAGATTGATTTTTAGATGACCCAGTTGGCCAAACCAGTCCGAACTGGGCCCAGACCGAATTTAAGCCCATGCAGGCATGTGGTGCGACCAAGGTGGCTATGTGAACATATTTTATGTACGTAAAAATATTTTCTAAAATTCTTTAGAATTTTATGTGCAATTTCTAATTATTTAATTATTCATACTATTATTTTATTAAATAATATCGTGCAATATTTGTACAAATTTTGGACCCGGATAAGGGTGTGCGGTATAAGTTCACCCATTGGAAATATTTTATTAATTTATTATTATTAAAAGTTATTTTGTGGAGATTTAATAAACATGTTTTTTCTATTTAAATATTATTATTATTTTGAGTTGATTTATTAAGGATTGAATTTATATATATATATATATATATATATATATATATATATATATATATATATATATATATATATATATATATATATATATATATATATATATGCTCTAATATATTAAATAATTGGATAGTTGACTTTTAAGTGGTATTTGGATTTTAAATAGATTTTTGGTGTATATATATATATATATATATATATATATATATATATATATATATATATATATATATATTTTATATATATATATATATATATATATATATTTTTTTTTTTTTTTTTTTTTTTTTGGGGGGGGCCCGGGGGGGGGGGGGTCCGGGGGTGGGAGGGTAACCCGGGGGGAGGGGGGGGGGCCAGGGGGGGGTAAGGTGTGGGCAGGGGTCGCACCCGAGGCCGCGGCCAATGGCCGCCCAGCCACCTCGAGACGAAGGGGGGGCTCGAACCTAGCCCACCGCTAGGGAGCCCCTCCACTTAACCACAAGGGCTAAGCCCGCCTACTATATATATATATATATATATATATATATATATATATATATATATATATATATATATAGATATATATTTATTTATATATATATATATATATATATATATATATATATATATAAAATATATATATATATATATATATATATTTATTTATTTATTTATTATATATATATATATATATATATATATATATATATATATATATATATATATATATATATATATATATATATATATAAAATATATATATATATATATATATATATATATATATATATATATATATATATATATATATATATATCCATAAATACATATATATATATTTATGGATATATATATATATATATATATATATATATATATATATATATATATTTATATATATATATATATATATATATATATATATATATATATATATATATATATATATTGAAGTTTTGATTTAAAAAGATTAAAAAAAAAGTAAAAGGTATGGTGGTCGGCCCCACCAGACCACCCACACCAAAAATAAACGCAACAGCAGCTTGTGCGCCCCCTTTACATAGCAAGCATAGCAGCCAAGGTGCTTTGGCCGAACCTTTTTACATGTATATATATATATATATATATATATATATATATATATATATATATATATATATATATATATATATATATATATATATATATAAGTTTTAGCAAATTAAAACCCTAATTTTCTTTCACTCTCTAATGTCCTTCCATCTTCTTCCTCCTCTCCACGTCCTTCCTCCTCCTCTCCCCGGCGAGCCAAGCCGTTCTCGTGCGCCGCGACGGCATCCTCACCCGTGAAAACGACAACGGCGACAACGACAACAACAGAATTGAACTAGAAGGTATTCCACTTTCCCGATCGACATCTCTCTCATTTTAACTCTGAATTTTGATCCGTAAATTCCTGTAGAAAGCCCACTTGACCCTCTAGCATTCCCTTCAAATAGTTTTATTTGTTATACAATAAATTCCAGGTTTAATTAGATTAAAAGTCACGAAAAATTAGTTTTCAAAAACTTAAAAATCTCGGTATGAGGTACGTCCCGACAAACCGGGCGACCCCATCGCAAACCGAGAGTACCGAAGGGTCCGTATCGACTTTGCGGACGTGCGGGCTTTGACAGAATTCAAGTGGGTTGCGTGTACGTGACGAATTTGATCCGTATCCGTTAAATTTTTCCATATCGGGCCTTTTCGATATTTCCCAATTACTTTGTGCACACTCATCAAATCACGACAAAACTTACGCCATTGGACTCGAAATATTTTTCTGGTCCTGTATGCCAAGTTTGGTCCGATTCTGAGACCGTTGACTGGGACGCCATTTTGGCAAGCCCACAATCCCACTCAACGGGCGATTTTGTGCACGGCTCATCGGAATCCAAAATTGGACATACCATTGAGTTCATCTTGGAAAAATAAATTTATATACATGTAGTTTGACGACTTTAGAGACCGTAGGTTCTGGCGCACATTTCGGTGCAAGGCGGGTCCAACAACGGACATCGTTTTGACCCAAAATTACGATTTTGCCCCTGTTCCAGAATTTGACTTTTGGACAGGCGTTTCCTAGGCATATCTTTTATTTCAAACTCGTTCGTGATGTTTGTTTCAGCATCCGGAGCTCCTTGTGGATTTTGACTTTTGTGTTGACGATTCTGACTATTGGATTTTGCTACATCTCTCACCACCCTCAGGCAAGACACCTTGCCATTTGCTGTTTAATTATTTTAGCTCATATTTCATGTATTATTCATTATTTTTTTATGCAAAATAAACTGTGATACATGGCATAACCTGTTAGAACTTACTGTTCATTTATATTCTCCTGTTATGTATTATTTTTCTTACACATTAAACCTAGATTTAAGGGACCACCTTGTGTGTTGCATACATAGGCCTTGACATATTTATACTACATTATTGTGAGTCACATATAGGACTCGGACATGCGTGATTGGCTGGCCACCAGTACGTATAAGTCGTGCGTTAGGAAATAACTGCTATTAGAATTGCATGCTAGAAGACTTAGCAGTTATGAGTTGGCATTGGGCGGAGAGAACATGATTGGAAGTTGACTACCACCCTATCTATCGTAGACTCGCTCGCTACTGAGGAACGATAGGTAGACTATATGTTATAGACTCACTCGATACTGAGGAATAGTATATGGTGTTGTGACTCGCTACTGAGGTACTGCATTGGTATTTTCTTGACTTGACCTGGTAGTCATGTGACCATGAACTGTTCTTAAAACTGCATTCACTTTGAACGGTTAGGCTACCCTATCCGTTAGGTATGAGTACTCTTGGTTTGGGTACTTGTATCTGACCGTGGCTTGGAACAATAACTTGTCGCGAATTAGTTCGTCTCATCTTGTCCTTGTTTGGTTGTAGGTGTGACATACTACTTCGATGAGAAGGTATTGAACCTTGTTGGGGTCCGGATATCATATTGGATTCATAGCATGGAAAGATACGTCACCTTGAATTAGTTTACCATTTTCTGTCCTTGTTTGGTTGGGGGGATGGTATGCTAGTTCAATAGGTGCGTGTTGGACCATGTTATAATTCAATTGACTTATTTATTGAGCAATATTTATTCAGTTTATATGGCATGATATTATGTGTCTTGTTACGTCCCTCTGAGGACCTAGTTATCTCTCCAGGTGTGTACTCTTGTCTTTCGCAGGTGCTCTAGCTCTAGCTATGACCATCTGTATTTCTTCGAGGATGATTGCGCTTAGATCATCTTCGCTTCGCTAGCCAAAATTATTCTTTTGTATATCTTGTATTTTTTTTCATAGTTGGTAGTGGATTTGTCTCCGCCCAACTATATGTATCAATGACAATTCATTATCATTATATGACATCTTTTAGTCTTATATTTCGTGGGTGAGATTAGATTACTCTTGGTTTACTGCATTTTACAGCTTATGTATTCATACGAGGTTTCCATATATTAGAGTATACTTCGTATGTATACAGCTGGCATGTCTATGTACCTAGTCCTACGTATTTTGGGACTGGGGCGTTATAGTACTTGGGATCGTTGTGTTGGTTTGCCTCCACAGGACGTCGTGGTGGAGGCAGTGTCAGTTTATTACCCTTCGTCAATGTGTGAAAAATGGTAATAACGTCATCTTCGTCAAAGGAGAAAGTCTTCTTAGGTTTTTCAGAGGCGCCCTGAGAATTGAAAGCTTCTTGGAAGTGTCGACCTTCAAGACTTCTTTCCCTTTACCCCTATGGACATGGATAGTTTGAGGGTGCTTGCCTTTGTCTTCAGATTTGGGTGTTTTCAACCCCAGTAATTCCAGATTAGGAACGTCATTTTCAGCAGCATCAGTGGCCCCAATGAAAGCGGGCCATGTATCGTACTTATATATACCTAGACAAAACTTTACTGTAGGAAGGAAGTTATGTCGACAAGTATCCATAAGTTCTGAGTCTGGTATACCGAAGGGTACCTTCAATGCTAGCCACATGAAGCGTTCGATGAAAGCAATGACAGACTCAGTCCTCCTTTACTTGGTCTCGATGAGGGTGGACATACTAACATGCATGCCACTCTCGTAAAACCTGTTGAGGAATAACCTCTCCAGGTCTTTAAAAGAATTGATACAACCGTCAGGCCGACTGCAGAACCATTAAAAATCTACCTCCTGTAAGGTGCTAATAAATAGCTTTGACAAGAACAGATCGTTCCTGTGTAAGTGTAGAGTCTGCGTGCTTAAGTATGTCATGTGTTGACGAGGAGAAGTCATTCCGTCAAATGAATTTAGCGTCAGTGGCTTGTAGTTATGAAGGCAAGTAGCGTTCTCCCATTCAGGGGAATAGGGTTGAGATATCCCCATCTTCTGAAGCTAGTCTTTGTGTGAGATGGTATCGAGACGGGCAACCAGGGAATCAATTGCATCCTATTGATTGAGCAGGTGTTGAGAAACGGCTGCTGTACGGTTGTCAGGCGTTGTTGGTGAAGGACCACCCCCAGCATTTGCAAGGTTTGAAGGAGGCACAACGGAATGATACTCCTTCTGAAGTGAAGGATGGTTGCTGCTATGAGCCGGACTAACGTGTGCCGAGACGTTTTGTTGTGGTGGAGGAACAGCCCCAGCATCTTGGACCACCATGATACTGGTCAGCATATCAGTAATCTTGGCAAATGCTGTTTCAAGGCCCACTAGCCGTTTGTTGGTCTGATCACTGGCTTTTTTAGGCCTCTCTCCATTCGCCATGTATGTAGATAACATACAAGGACGGACAGAGGAAACAATACAACTGGTACTGATGCTGTCTGTCTCTGAGTTGAAGAGTCCTTCGTCTTCAGGTAGGGGAGATAGATAGTCGTCGTTAGACTCGGAGAGATCATCGTCATCTGGAAGGCTACCCCGGTGTGAAGGTCATCTGCTTCAGACTCTGATAGAATACTACCCCCAGTTGTAGGATCATCACCTCCAGCTCGGAAGTCCTCGTCATCTATATGAAATTTTGTCCTCGACCGAGTACCTATATAGAGTCCTTCAGATGTGACAGCTTGCTGGCTATCTATTGGCATACTTCTTCTTCTGTTCGTGGAACTGAGAGAAAAAATTGGGTTTGTGGTCCACCTTTATTGATTGGGGTTCCCGTAAGGGGGACCCCATGATTCCATGTTGGATGAAACACAGTGGATTTTCATCGTCAGAGCAATGCAGTCGTCGAAACACGGACTGCCACTGTGGAACTCTCTTTGCTTTGGAGCAGCAGCAGTTGATGACAATACTGGCACACAGATGTATACCATGAATTGCTGTATCCTCCCTCGCTTTACGCTTATGATTTATTATGTTGCGTAAGTCAGTGGAAGGGAGTTTCGCCTTAAAACCCTTGTCACATGCATCGCCGAGCTTTGTACACTACAACAAAAAACCCTTTTAATAACGCTCGATAAGACGTATTGATGACGCCTGATACCTAAGCGTTATCAAAGTTCGAAATACATTTATTTCTATGACGGTTTGGACTAATTCTGGACTTTTTATGACGTTTATAAAATAAAGCGTCATTAATAGTTTAGAGCGGTGGCAAACTTGTAATTAATAAACTTCCAACAAAACCCTTCACACCCGATCTTTTTCAGAGCTTCCTTTCCCCCCCTCTTCCCTCCTCTCCCTGAACCCTAAAACTTTCCAAACCCCTTTCAATTTCTTGCTCATTTCCATCTCCCTGAACCCTAAAATTTTCCTAAACTCTAATCTTCTCCTTCTCCTCCTTCTTTCAACCTCCTACAAACCCTAACCTTAGCCCCAACGCCCCCTCCCACAAACCCTAACCCTAGCCCCGACTTCATTTTCGGAGAGGCGGGTCGGGACGTGCTTCCTCAGCGCGGAGAGCTCGTCGGGGCCGAAGAAGAAGGACCGATTGACCGGCCCCAGAGAACCGGACCTCCTCACAGTGAAGGCCGCCAGAGCCATCGAGACCGCCGACCTCGTCCTCTACGACCGTCTCGTCTCCGACGAGGTCCTCTCGCTCGTCGGGGGCAGCGCCAGGATGCTCTACGTCGGGAAGACCGCTGGGTACCACAGCAGAACCCAGGACGAGATCCACCGCCTCCTCCTTGCCTTCGTCGAGGCAGGTGCCAACGTCATCAGGCCCAAAGGAGGGGACCCTCTGGTAAATATTCCGTTCCATTCTGTTCCATTGCTTTACATCTCTGATTTTGGCGGGCGTGTCCTATTGCATGATGAAGTGTCTGATACGTGTCCAATTTTGACTTCGAAATTTTGATTAAGCGGGCACTCGGGTTGTCCAATTGATCTGCAGATTACATGTTTGATAAAATAACAATTTGTCGCTTTTTTGGGAGTCACGGGCATAATACAACAGTAGTGGCTATAAAATCTCTTCGGGAAGAAAATTTAATTATAGCAATATCTTATAATTGTTGGATAAGCTGTTACATCTGAGCCAAACTACATTTATCTATTGACTGATTCTTTTTCTCATTGTGATAATAGGTCGTTACATTCTGGGAAGCAACGTATGGCTCAATTAATGTTCTCATTTATGTTGCTTGGTAACAATGTAAACTGCATGAGCTAGCTGGGCTGCAATCTTTTCTTATATTGTAACAATTCTTGATCTTTGTTCTTTACAGGCCAGAGGATGATATAAGGCATTGATCCAAGTTCCCATCTTTCGACTCACTTCTTGTAAGAGAACTAATTGTAGTTATTCCTATCTATCATTCAGATGAAGAAGCCTTCCCTCCCTTTTTGCAGTATCAGTCCATCGTCTACCTTATCTTTCTCCCTGTTAAGAATTTTAATTTCTAGTGGATCAACCTTATTTATTGGTAGCTTTCCAATCAGTTTCCTTGACAAAGTAGAATCCTGGTTTCTTAAAACCTGCCATCAGTGCAATGCCTTAGCAAACAGATCCATCAATCCTTACCTTAACTGTGGTTCTTGAATTATCTAATACATGTGGCTAAGGAGAGTGCCGATGTCATCATTCTGGATGACAATTTTTCAACAATTGTGTCTGTGGCTAAATGGGGACGTTCCGTGTACATCAATATTCAAAAGTTTGTACAGTTTCAGCTCACTGTGAACATTGTTGCTTTAATTGTTAATTTCTCATCGGCTTGCCTGACTGGTATGTATTTAACCCCTCATTGTCTCAGAAATGATCCAGATCACTGAGTTTCTCCATATGATTTTATTATAACTTCAATTTTATAATTCAGGAAATGCCCCCCTCACAGCTGTTCAGCTTTTCTGGGTCAATATGATTATGGATACTCTTGGAGCTCTTGCATTGGCCACTGAACCACCTCAGGATGAGTTAATGAAGAGAACACATGTTGGTAGGAAAGGAAATTTCATCAGCAATGTGATGTGGAGAAATATCTTGGGTCAGTCAATTTATCAGTTTATCGTAATATGGTATCTCCAGACGCAAGGGGAAAGAGTATTCCAGCTGAAGAGCCCTAGTGCTGATCTTACACTGAATACCCTAATTTTCATTTCATTCGTCTTATGTCAGGTAATATTATAGTCTTATTACTACCCCCTGAGAATTTTTACTGTTTTTGGTTTGAGCTTGTATCAATGACAGAGAAGCAAGTGGCAAACACTTTATATGAGCCATATGCTTAATAAACGAACATCACCAATTAACTTCGAACCAAAACCAAGCTCTATTTTCAAATTTCTATATTTTATTTGAATGTCTAGAATACAGAATGGAATGAATTATGGGGATTGAGGAACTCTTTTGCCATGTATAGAAATGTTCATAGAAGCTTTAGAATTCAAGAACTTAGAAGTAGTTCTAGGGCTCAAATTTTGTTATAAGCTTTGGAAATAAAAAGTACAAGTCATGTTTACACAAGAAATATCTTACATACTATATGAACTTTAATTTGGTCTTATTGATGAATTTGCCAGACTCATGTAGTATGAGTTTAACATCTATATTGTTCTTATCTCATCTTGGGAATATATAACTAATGCCAATGTAAAGAAGTTAGTATTTCTCTCTTTCACTTTTTGATACAGTTCTCGCTCACTTTTTTTTGCTAAAGAATATTTTAGAATCTCAGAAAATTTCATGTATTGTGCCTCATTGTTTTCTTTATGTTCATTTTGTTTTCTTTATTTTTCTTGTTTGCAGAAAACCAAGCCAACACAACATAGTGTGAGAGAACTAAGGGCACTTGGCTTGACTCCTGACCTATTAGCTTGCCTTTCAGCTCAGGTAAATGCATCAAATTTGATTCACAAATAAACTTAAATGTAGTTGAAGGACACTAGACAACTTCTAGTGTGCCTTTCATGCTATTAATATCAGAAGTGTTCACATGAAGCTCATATTGATTGATCATTATGCACTAGAAGAGTACCCTGTTCTTATTTCATCTTTTCCTCAATTTTCTCTTGTCATCGTAGACTTGGGGTCAAGATCTGCACTTATCGATATAAAGAGCAGAGCACCTCAAAATCTGATCTTGTAATCCTTTCATGATATGTCAATACACACTCTGCATATATAAATTTTTTTTTTTGGGTTATATTTGGTTACTTTCCAATTAAGAACAAATAGCTGTGTTTCTTGCTACGTGCCATCTTAGTGCTATTCACAGTGATCTTAGAATATTCTCATAATTGTCATCTTTATTTGTCTGTCACGGACGAGCTTTGCTGCTCAAGCAGTGATTGCTGTAGCATTATGTGCTCTTCGATGGTGTATACAATGTTGCTTCCCCTTTCTAACTTAAGCGATCAATCTGGATCTGTTTTCTATTTATCTTATGTTTCATTCTAATTATGTTCTTAAAGATACCAATAAGATTTATCAAAAAAGTTTAGAGGGTGTTGCTTTGCACGGTGATAAGGCGGTTCTTGTATCCTGGAAGATGCTTCAAGTCTAGATACAGCCTCTCCACGAATGAGGGTGAGGCTGTGAACATTTTGACCCTACTCAGACTCTGTATTAGGCACCGATTGTGGCACTAGGATGCCCTTTTCAATCAAGTTTCTAGTGCGAATAAAATGTCAGATTTCATCCAAAACTGTTTTGGATTTGAATCCTCCATCATTTTTTACATTTACGTATCTTACGGGTCCTATTGGATTGGCCTTCTACAATCAATTGCTTGTCAACAACCATAATACTTGTCGCATACTTGGTTATGAGATAAGATGACATCATCTGTGGTATTTCAGCTATTGAATTTCATATGTCAAATGAATATGTTACACTTTTTTTCGAAAAATATTTTCTGCTTAAATTAATTGTGGATAACTCCAAATTAAGATTTATCTCTTATCAATTCCAGCCGTTACTGGAAGGTACAAAGGAGAAGCTTTCACAATTTTGTCATGTTCCGGTGAGTTTATATGTCCCAGGTACTTCTACTCTGCTGTTTGTGCTCACGTGGAAGTGTATTTGATCCTTCAGGTTGCTAATATTCTCAACATCCATGATGTTCCAAACATCTGGCATATTCCACTATTACTTCGGGTAAGTTGTTCAAATATTCTACTCAATTTATGTTCTACCAAAGCAATATTCACAATCATTTTGATTTTATCGTCTGAGTCTTCTGACTGACAATCTCTGTGCATAAGCAACATGCTCATGAGGCTATATTAAGACAGTTAAATTGTGGCAGGCAGGTTTCAGAGTTTCTCTAAGTCAATTTTTCTTATACAGACACCAACTCTTAAGACATGAGGTGGTCTTTTGGTAATATTTTTTTTTATCTTTTTCAGGGTTTTGCTACGTGATGCCGACAGTTTTGATGTGCTCAAAGTTGAAGCCAATGTACTAATAGTTTTGAGGGTCTACTTACTAGTAGTAGTTGTAAATATATGTATTTGGATGTCCTATTTTGAAAAAATGTAATGAAGATGATGATATATATTATGTATATATTTGTAAATGGATTAAATGGTACTCTATGACATTTAGATGTTTTCTTGTGAATATGGTTCAGAATGAATGTTTTGAAATTGAATTGAGCAACATTGAGCATTGGTCTATAATTTTTTGGAAAGTAATATATAAATGTATAGAATTGAGCGTTATAAATGTGCTGAATTGAGTCTATAGAGATTATCTATTCATAACGCTTTCAAACTACGCTGAAAATAAGTGTAGCAGAAACTCATCACATTTATGACGTTTATTTTATGACGCTTTTAAAAAACATTTATAACTCCCGTTTTCATCATGCTTTCTTTGGAAAAAAAAGCGTCATAGTTGGTCATTAATGACGGTTTTTAGCCGTCATTAAAAGGTATTTCTGTTGTAGTGGTATATGGGTTCGTACGGAGAGTTGGTGCATCCAGACTTAGTTCACGTGCAGGGGCAATCCCCACACCTAAGTTCTGTGATGATCTTGAAGACAGCCCCGTGCTATACGCATTGGGGCCTGTCTTATTGTTGTGGGCACATAGGCCCTAGTATCTGCCTTTGGGTGTATGCTTCTTGGCAGCATGCCTAAGCTTCATCGATGTGGGCACATAGTATGGGTCAGTTGAGTTTCGGCTCATAGCCTTGGCCGCGTGACCCTGGATGCATAATCTGTCGAAGATAGAAGTCTTCTGGCCAGAGTTACGCGTCCACACACCCTTTTGGGTGCATAGCTTTAGGTGCATGCTTGGTGGAGCAGCGCTATTTTCTTCCAGCTTCGCCTTCTTCATTTGTGAGCCTCGCTGAGTTTGCCCAGAGTATCGAACACTCCGATTATTGGCATCGTAGTATTTTCCTTTGCCAAGTCTCGAGCATTGAACACTCTATTGTTGGTTGCACAAGAGAGAAGTCGCTGGGCTAGTAGAGCCACGAACTGTGTGAGCCTTCTTTATTTATGGAGCTTCTGTGGCAGAGCCATGCGCCCACAGAGGAGCTCTATGCGCCCATGTGACAAAGTCCTTCAGTTGCATATCTGCTATGACACTGGCAGGATATACACTACGAGCCTTCGGAAGCCAAGGCTTACGAGACTTGTTTGGCTTCACTAATTTTGAGGGAGTAGAGCCGTCCCTCGAGTGCTTCTCCTCGAATGCCTGCTGATCGAACTTCACGATCAACATCTTCTGAGTGCTCCCCACTTTATCTGTATCAGATTGCATCACCACCTTCTCGTCAGAGGAAAAGGTAGTCCCTAATAGAGTCACCATTTTTGTGGACACACACAAAAAAGAAGAAATGATGTCTTTTCTTATTGGCGTAAGGCACCACAAATCGAGTACGCCTGAGAGATCCTACGCTGAGGATCCCCGAGTACAAAAAGAATTCTGGAGAATAGGATGATGTATATCGAGCGACAGTTGCTTCTTTACTCCGTTGACACTCCGATTACAGAAGTGGGAGAAAACATAAAAAAATTGCTAAATCTCGACTCACTGGCAAGAAGCGTAGCAATTTGGCTCTTGAAAATGCTCTCCGTTCTGTGTTTTGAAGAGGTATAAGACCCATTTTTATAGTCGTTCTTGTGTTGGAATGATGTTATGTGCCCAAATGAAAAAATACACTAGTTTTCATGTGGGCGCATAGTACTGCTTTAGGCGCATAGGGTGTAGGCGCATACAGAATACGTGATCGTGGGTTGATCGTGATGTTGACGTGGCGCATGCTTTGGTGCACGACTGCTCATGGAGACTGACGTGGCCGTATGCTTCAGCGCACGATTGATCGTGGGTTTGACCGAGTCAGGGGCTGTTCTGGCTTGGGCGCATAGCCTGAAACAGGGCTATGTGCCCCCTTCCGGAGGAGCCTAGAGTGGGCGCATGGGCGCATAGCTCACTCTGGTGACTTGGGCGCATATGTCTTCCCTGGCTTGGGCGCATGGCTTCATTGGTGACTTGGACGCATATGTCTTCCTTGGGTTAGGCTCATGGTTGTAAAGTATGCTAAAATTTTCATGCTTCTACATCTGGTAGGATCTCCTAGACTGCATAGTCTATGAACGGGAATCGCCAGTCCCGAACGTCAACATTAGTGTCCATTTGTACTGAGTAACTTAGACACGTATGTAGATTGTTCTTTGGACAAGCTTGCTCTCGGCCCATTACCATGACGGTATATTGGGTTCCAACAGGAGCTGCTAGCAAAGCGGCAAGGCCAGCGAGTGCGTCGGCCTCCAAGTTTTGCAATCGAGGTATATGTTCTATAAAGAACCCTGTGAAGGTAGAAATGATCTCGATCGCTGCCTGTTGGTAAGAAACCAGATCTTTATGTCGGACCTCGTACTGTCCTCGAACCTGGTTGATAATCAGTTTTGAGTCGCCATAGGCCTCGATGTAGTCCACCCCAACTGTTTAGCAAGTTAGAGTTCGATGATGAGAGCATTATACTCTGCAACATTATTGGTGCATGACTCCATGAGAGAATATGCGCGGTTGATTACTAGACCGTCGGGAGTTATGAGAACGACTCTGACTCCTGTGATGATCTCGCCCTTTGGTCCCTTTCTTGAAGCACCGTCAAAAAAATACACCAAACTGGATTATCTAAGACGATGTTGGACTCTAAGATCTCATCGGGTATGTCGTCGTAGAGTCTTGACGTCTCCGGCACATAATGTGCTCCTAGAAAATTGGCCAATGCTTGGCCTTTGACTGCCTTTTGGGGGATGGACACCATGTTATAAGGAGTCAAAAGTATTGCCCCTGTGGCTAACTGCGAGTTTAAGGCCCCTGGCTTGGTTATGAGGACCCTGAGGGGGTTGACTCAGGAGATGACGTGGATCATCTGTCCAGCCACATAATGATGCATCTTCTGGATGGCGAAAAGCAGAGCAAGACATTCCTTCTCCACAGGATTATACCGATGCTCGGCCCCAATCATGGTCCTGCTGAGATAGTAGATTGCCTGTTTGTGGTCTTCATTGCTCCTCTGGGCTAGCAAAGCACCGAGAGAATGGTCCATGGCTCGGACATATAGCAGAAAAGGCTTCCCCAAGACTGATGCCACCAGTACCGGAGGACTGCTGAGGTACTTTTTGATGTCATCAAACGTGTACTAGCATTCTTCGGTCTATACATAAGAGACCCCTTTCTTCATCAGTTTGGTGAAGGGTTGGCATCGACCAGAGAGATTTGCTATGAATCTTCTGATGTATGCCAGGCGCCCTTGTAGGCCTCGAAGCCCACGGAGATTCTTCGGAGGAGCCATGTACAAGATTGCCTTAGTCTTTTCAGGTCTATGTGAATACCCTTGGCCGTGACAATGAAGCCTAGGAACTTGCCACTGGAGACTCCTAAAAATGACTTGGTCGGGTTCATCTTTAGTTGAGGTGCCCGCATTAAGTCGAATACTGTTATCAAGTCGTCCAAGTGACTGGACTTCTTCTTGCTTTTGAAAACGATGTCATCAACGTAACATTCTATCATCTTTTGGAGGTATTTATAGAATATGGTGCTTATTGTCCACTGGTATGTTTCTTCCACATTCTTCAACCTGAAGGGCATCACAGTATAACAGTATATCCCTTTTGGAGTTTGAAATGAAGTATGCTTCTCGTCATCAGAAAACATCTTGATTTGGTTATAGCCTGAGAAACTAACCATGAAGGACATACGCTCGAAGCCACAAGTGTTATCGCTCATCACGTCAGTGATCGGAAGGGAAAACTTATCTTTCGGGCATCCATAATATTGGGGCAGAAATGACACTGTTCCTGTTTGACAGGTTTAGCGTCTGGTAAGATGTTGAGACGGTGCATGGCGACTTGCGGGTTTAAACTTGACATGTCCACGTAGCTCCAAGGAAAGACATCGATGTACTCTTAGATTAGCTGTATTAGAGATTCTTTGTCTTCTCCCGTCAAGCTTTTGCTGATGAAGATGGGCTTAGGCGAAGCCTCATTTCCCAGCTCGACTTGGATGACTTCGTCTTCAGTGGGAGCTTTGTGCTGTTCGAAGCACCATTCCTATTGGGATCCCTGGCACTGAGCCCAGGGTTCATCCTCAAAGTATTCGAGCAGTTGGTCTTCATCCTCAATTGGAGGATCTGTAGAGACTATATTATCGAACAATACCTTGAGCTTGGCAGATACTGGTATCGGAGTCCCAGGTTGAGGAGTCCGAGGAATGTGAATGCATCGGGACCTCTGGTTTAGAGCTCTCCGACGTTGTTGTGGGTGTAACATAAGCCAACCCCTGGCGAGTACGCTGGTAGTAATTTTAGGATTTTCCTTTGGAGCACGTAGTCGTAAGGGAAGACGTCGACCTTTACCATAGATGAGCCCTCCATCACTGTTTAAATCGTAACCTATCTTTTGGATAAGGTATTTGGCTTGAGTGGTGTAACGGTAAAGTTGTATCTTGCCGTTATCAAATTTTGGTTCTGTCGGATCTAGCCGTTGAGGGTGCTCTAATAGACTGGATATGATGGGTTCCTCCTCCTTATTCCTTTCTGGAACTAAGAAGTAGGCGCCTCGAGAAAGGACAACTCGGCTTGCGTGATTGGCGGTTGTCACTTGCGTTTGTAACATACATAGAGCGTTGCCTAAGAAATACCAAGTGTTCCAATGCGCACAAGAGTAATTCAAAGACAAGTTTCTATTAATGAAATACGAAATTTTATCCCGAGGGATTACATCATCTAAAGGGTGTGCCTCGGTATTGGCGCACACGTAGTCTCCTACCTCCTCGTCGGTGAGGACTAGGGCCGTCATGGGATGAGGAGGAGGACGTTCCCCTTCAGCTTGACCACTAACGGGGCTGTAGTTGGAGGTTCCTGCACCCTCAGAGTTTGTTTTGGCACTTTTTGGGGAAGCCTTATTTGTATAGGCTCCTAGCTAGCATCTGACATCGTCGATGGTGACCGGGCCGACGCTTTGACTCGAAGCTTGATGATGAGAGGAGCTGACGTCTTGGGTGTTTTCCCCTTCAAGCAAACCTTCAGTGGTTTTTTAGTGACTACTGCATTTTCCGATGCCATCTCTGCCTCATCATCGGCATCATTGGCCTCATTGTCCCATAGGACTGCTTTGTACCGATCAGCATCCATACAGTATGCTTTGAGTCCTCTGAATGGGTCGATGTCAGCGAACTCGGTCTTGATAGTCTCGTCATTGGCCACATACTTCATGCATTGATAGAGAGTGGAGGGTACGATCATGTATCCATGGTCTTCCCAGCAGCATGTTGTAGTTTATGTCGGTGTCAATGACGTAGCAAGTAACGTCAGTCTGGAGATCGCCTATTTGGCATTTCAGGCAGATCTTGTCCAGGGGTTCACTCTTTCCAGCGTTGTAGCCGCTGAGTGTAGTGTTTGACTTCGTCAGCCGATGCATCGAAATCCCCAAAGCTTGGAGTAAACTCCGAGGGATGATGTTAAGGGAAAAGCCATGGTCGATGTGGATGCGATCGACCTTAATGGCACCAATATATCCTGTATAGTACAGGGTGGTTGTGCCGGTTGTTCTTTAGTAGCATGTCCTGCTGAGTGAAGGTGATGTTGGGGATCATCTCGACCACACTGTAATAATATGGAGACTCAACAGGGTTCTCCTTGGGCAGTTGCACCCGAGTGAGGAAGGAATCAGCATTCTGCAAAGCTTCATTGAGGGCGTCTAGAATCTCTTTAGAGAGACGGAGGAGCTCGAAGAGCGACAGTCGAGCTGGCATATTGGCTAGCTCTGCCAGTATATCGAAGTTGTAGGGCTTGATTGGCCCTACTGTCGTGTCTTTCCTCAGAGGATTGTCGAATCGAACCTCTATAGAAGCATAAATTTTTTTCAGCAAACATAGCTCCATGCGCCCAAGTCAAGAGAAGCTATATACGCCCAGTCAGTATGACTCTATGCGCCTACTAAATGAAGCTCCATGCGCTCACTGAATGAAGCCTCATGCGCCCAGTTCAAGTACAAATCCATGCGCCCAAGACTAGCTCCCCCAAAAGGAGGACGCATAGCCTGCGACATGGCTATGCGCCCAAGCCAGACTCAGTCAAAGCCACGATCAAAACGTGCACCGAAGCGCTTGGCCAAGTCAGTCTCCACGAGCAGTCGTGCACCGAAGCATGCGGCCACGTCAATACTACAACCAATCCACGATCTTGCAGCCTGTATGCGCCTACATCCTATGTGCCCAAACCAGGACTATGTGCCCACATAAGAACCAGCGTGTCCCTTCATGTGGGCACATAACATCATTCCAGCCCAAGAACGACTATAAAAGGGGGGCTTCTTCCCTCTTCAACAGACAGAACGGAAAGCATTTTCAAGAGCCAAATTGCTGCACTTCTTGCCAGTGAGCCGAGAGTTAACAATTTTCTTAGGTTGTCTCCCACTTTTGTCATCGGAGTGTCAACGGAGTAAAGGAGCAACTGTCGCTCGATCTCTATCGTCCCATTCCCCAGAATTCTTATTTTTGTACTCGGGGATCCTCAGCGCATGATCTCTCAGGCGTACTCGATTTGTGGTGCCTTGCGCCAATAAAAAGAAAAGACAGCATTTTTTTCTTCTTTTTTTCTGTGTGTCCACAAAAATGGCGACTCTGCTCGGGACTACCTTTTCCTCTGACGAGAAGGTGGTGACACAATCCGATACCGACAAAGTGGGGAGTACTCAAAAGATACTGATTGTAAAATTAGATCAGCAGGCGTTCGAGGAGATGCTCTCGAGGGACGGCTCTACTCCCTCAAAATCAGCGAAGCCAAACAAGTCTCGCAAGACTTGGCTTCCGAAGGCTCGCTGCGCATATCCTGCTAGTGTCATAACGGATATGCAATTGGAGGACTCTGTCACCTGGGCGCAGGACTGCCACGGAAGTCCCCCAAATGGAGAAGGCTCACACCGTTCCGGGCTCTACTAGTCCAGTGACTTCTTCCCTCCACAATCAACAACAGAGTGTTCAACACTCGAGACTTGGCAGAGGAAAATACTACGATGCCAAGGATCGGGGTGTGCGACACTCTGGCAAGACCCGACGAGGCTCACGAACGAAGGAGGCGGAACTGGGAGAAAATAGCACTGCTCCACTAGGCATGCGCCCAAAGCCATGCGCCCAAGGAAGTGTTTGGGCGCATATCTCCAATCAGAACACTTTTGTCTTCAACAGGCTGAGCACCCCGAGTCATGCGCCCAAGGCTAAGCGCCCAGGCTCTCTGGATCCATACTATGCGCCCACATCAAGGCGACTCAAATATGCTGTTAAGAAGCATGCGCCCAAGCCCAGTCTCCAAGGCCTATGCACCCACAACAAAAAGATAGGTCCCAACACGTATAACACGGGGCTGTCTTCAAGGACATCACAAAACTTAGGTGTGGGGGTTGCCCCTGCACATGAAATAAGTCTAGATGCGCCTACTCTCCTTACGAACCCGTATGCAAAGCTCGGCGATGCATGCAACATGGGTTGTAAGACAAAATTCCCTACCGCTGACTTACGCGACATGATAAATCATAAGCGTAAAACGAGGGAGAACATAAAAATTCATAGTGCACTTCCGTGCGCTAATATTGTTATCAACTGTTGTTGCTCCAAAGTAACAAGAGTACATCAGAGAAAGTTTGTGTTTCGACGGCTGCACTTCTCTGACGACAAGGAGCCACTATGTGTTTCATTCAACATGGCTTCATGGGGTCCCCCTTACGGAAGCTCCAATCAAAGACGGTGGACCACCAACTCAACCTTCTCTCTCAGTTCCACAGGAAGGAGAAGACGAAGTCTACAACAGATGGCCAACGGGCCGTCACATCTGAAGGAGTCAATATGGGCACTCGATCAAAGGCAAGATTCCGTTTGGACGACGAAGATTCCCAAGCCGGGGGTAGCATTCCCTCAGAATCTGAAGCAGATGACCCCCACACTGGGGGTAGCCTTCCAGAGGGCGATGATCCCTCCGAATTCGATAGTGACTAACTACCTCATTTACCTGAAGATGAAGGACTTATCCACTCGAAGACAGACAGTATCAGCACCAGTCGCACTGCTTCTTCGGTTCATCCTTGCATGCTATCTATATACATGACGGACGGAGAAAGACATGAAGAAGCCAGTGATCAGACTAGTAAATGAGTAGAAGGTCTCGAAATAACATTCGCCAAGATCACTGATATGCTTACCAGTATCATGGCAGTTCAAGCTGCTGGAGCTGTTCCTCCACCTCAACAAAATGCCTCAGCCCACGCTAGTCCGGCTCACAGCAACAACCCTCCTTCCCTACAAAAGGAGTATCATTCCATTGCGCCTCCTCCAAATCTTGCAAATACTAGAGATGGTCCTTCGCCAACAACACCTGACAACCGTTCAGCAGCTGTTTCATAATACCTGCTCAATCAACAGGATACAATTGATTTCCTGGTCGCTCGTCTCGACACTATCTCACACAAAGACGAGCTGCAGAAGATGGGGATATCTCAACCATATCCTCCTGAGTGGGAGAACGCTACTTGCCCTCCTAACTATAAGCCGCTGACGCTGAACTCATTCGACGGCTTGACTTCTCCTCGTCAGCACATGACGTACTTCAACACGCAGACTCTGCACTTGCCCCGAGATGATCCGTTCCTATCGAAGCTGTTTATTAGCACCTTGTAGGGGGTAGCCTTCGAATGGTTCTGTAGTCTGCCTGACAGATGTATCAATTTATTCATAGACTTGGAGAGGTTGTTCCTCAACAGGTTTTATGAAAGTGGCATGCATGTTAGTATGTCCACTCTCATCGAGACCAAGCAAAGGAAGACTGAGTCTGTCATTACCTTCATCGAACGCTTCAGATTGCTAGCACTGAAGATGCCCTTTGGCATACCAGACTCAGAACTTATGGATACTTGTCGACATAGCTTCCTTCCTACAGTAAAGTTTTGTCTAGGTATACATAAGTATGATACATGACCCGCTTTTATTGGGGCCGCTGTTGCTGCTAAAAATGACGTTCCTAACTTGGAACTACTGGGGCTGAAGACACCCAAGTCTGAAGACAAAGGCAAGCATCCTCAGACTATCCCTGTTCGTGGGGGTAAAGGAAAAGAAGTCCTGAAAGTCGACACATCCAAAGTAGCTTCCAATTCTCAAGGTGCCTCCGACAAGCCTAAGGAGACCTTCTCCTTCGACGAAGACGATGTCATCACCATCTTCCACACATTGACGAAGGGTAATAAGCTGACGTTGCCCCACTACGGCGTCCTGCAGAGGCGAGCCAACTCAATGATCCCAAGTACTGTCTTTACCATCAGTACTTGCATCACTCCACCAAGGACTGCATCATCCTGAAAAAGAAAATACAACAACTTATCGACAGCCAAGTGATCAACCTCGAAACAGAAGACAAGGTCGTATCTGCTAACATGATCTCTCTTCAGTTTGGCGACTTTGCTCCTACAGAAGTCCCAGATGGCGTGGTCCCGATCCCCAAGGCAATGATGGAAGTCATCAACCTACCGTCAGCTCGCAACTTAACCTTGGTCCCGCTCACAACTGGACGTAGTGAGATCATGTAGGTCCACCCGGACCTTGTCCAAGAAGTGACGCAGGGGGTAGCACCTCCCAAAGCAAGAAGGGGCAAGAAATTCAAGCCATGCCACATGATATCCTCCCCCATCTACGAGGTTCTATCTGGCGAGACGCGATCGGGGAAGACTTATCTTCGGACGTACGATCCCGCACAAGAAGAAGCACTACCTTCTCAAGCTCCTGTCGCCCCTACAAGCTCAGAAGCCGGCCCGTCCAAGCCTCAAACCATATCCAAGCAGAAGGAGACGCGGTTTGACAATTCTCTGAAGGCTCCAGCTCCGGAAGGCATGGATCGACCCTACAACTTTGACATACTGGCTCAGCTAGCCAATACACCCGCAAGATTGTCCCTATTCGATCTATTACGACTCTCCAAAGAAACACGGAAGGCCTTAAGTGAGGCGTTACTATATGTCGACTCTTACCTCGCTGAAGTCAAAGCTCTTGCTGAAGATCCTGTCTCCTGCCCCCACTGTCACAGTACTATGGAAGTGGTGCCCAACATCACCTTCTCACAAGAGGACATGCTACTCAAAAATAATCGTCATGATAGACCCATGTACTATATAGGGTATATCGGAGCGATCAAGGTGGACCGCATGCACATCGATCCAGGATCCTCCCTCAGCATCATTTCTAGAAGTTTGCTTCAAATCCTGGGAATCCCTCTGCACAAGCCATCCGTAACCAACACAACTATTATGGCTTTCAATGATGGTCGAAGCCATCCGCTGGATAAGATCCGTCTCAAGTGCCAGATCGGTGATCTCCGAACGGAGGTTTCCTGCTATGTGATCGATGCCAATGTATCCTACAACGTCTTATTGGAACGTCCATGGATACATGAGAATACGATCGTCCCTTCCACACTTTACCAGTGCTTCAAGTACGTCACCAGCGACGGTGTCGTCAAGACAGAGTTTGCTGATGTCGATCCTTTCAAGGGCATCGAAGCTTACTATAGAGATTCGGTACTTTACCAATCTCAAACCTCTAAGGATGATGGCAATGAAGATGACAATGGAGCTGAAGCACCTCCATCCCCCAATGACGGTCCCCTGATTGTCTGAGTCAAAGGACGTACTACTCCAAAAAGTATCCCGAAGCCTCTCACAATCTGGGTGAAGAAGAAGAAACCCGACAAGGTCAGACCATTGACCATCACCCTCAGTAAAACACCTAGGAAGGAACCTACTGATGCCCGTCCTCCCAATCCTGAAGAATTACCATATGTGGTGGACTCGGCCAAGACTGCGGCCCCTCTTCCAGATGATGACCCTTTCACTGAGTATATCAATACTCAGAATAATGTACCTTCAGCAGATGATGTTATCCTTAAAGAAGAACTTGCGTATTTCCTTAGTAAAGGTTTATCTTTGAATTACTCCGATGTCTATCAATCTGTAAACCATTACATAGATACGATATACGCCCTAAAGAACGACCTAGGACCATACCTCTGCATGCCGGTCGCGACGCCTTACCTACGGGAAAAAGTTTACCCAGAAGATATCTACTACTTCATCATTCCAGCCAGAAAGAAAGATGAAGAGCTAATCATCTTCGGTCGTATAATTGGCGAGAGAAAGTTTGTGCCAGACTCTACTCCTCCCAAGAACAACACCGAAGCTGACTATGACTCTAGGAAAATGCAACTTTTCCGGTATAGTTGGCAGGCCAAGAATATCATCCAGAATATGGGATATGACATCAAAAGCGACGAAGGGCTAAATTATGGCCGAGGACGACGGTTGCCAATACGACACTTTGCTCCTCCCGGCAAACTCGAGAATTACTATCAACGAAGCGGTGTTGGTTTGGGCTATGTTTCTCCTCCAATAACTCCTGAAAGGTCAGATGATGAAGTAGATCGTTGTTCTCATTCTTCTGACTTCTCCCTCTGGGACTCAAACTTCAGCATGGGAGATATGTTCAAAGCAACTCTGTCTGTCAACATGATTTTTGTCGACCAAATTACAGACGATGTCCAATCAATCGAACTCGAACAATGGGCTCAAAAGATGGACACCAGGTGAGAGCTGTGCTTCGAACAACGTGAACCACCTACCGAAGACGAAGTTATCCAAGTCAATCTAGGAGATGAAGCATCCTTCAAACCAATCTTCATCAGCAAAAGCTTTTCTGACGATGAATGCCAGTCTCTTATACAGCTTATAAGAGAATACATCGACATCTTTGCATGGAGCTATGAAGACATGCCAGGATTGGACCCTAAAGTCGTCGTGCATCGCCTGAACATTTCGTATAAAGCTAAGCCAGTGAAGCAGCAACAAAGACGATTCCGACCTGACGTTATGGAAGCTATCGAGAATGAAGTCAAGAAGCTCATTGCCAGTGGATTCATTCGTGAGGAACAACACCCAGACTGGGTTGCCAACATCGTTCCAGTCATGAAAAAGAACAAAAAAGTTCGAGTATGTATCGACTATCATGATTTGAACTCTGTATGTCCGAAAGACGAGTTCCCTCTACCGATCACCAACGTAATGATCGACAACACTTGTGGCTTCGAACGGATGTCCTTCATGGATGGGTTCTCAGGCTACAGCCAAATCAAGATGTTCCCCGACGACAAGAAGCACACATCTTTTTGAACACCGTTAGGGGTATACTACTATACGGTGATGCCCTTCGGATTGAAGAATGCAGGGGCAACATACCAGCGAGCTATGAACACAATTTTTTGCGATCATTTGCGTAAAACTGTGGAGTGATACGTAAACGATATTACAGTCAAAAGCCATCTCAAGGGCAACCACCTCCAAGACTTGAGAACGGTGTTCGAACTAATACGTGCACACCAACTCAAGATGAATCCAACCAAGTCTTTCCTAGGAGTCTCCAGCGGCAAGTTCTTTGATTTCGTCATCACTTCAAAGGGTATACATCTAGACCCGGAGAAAGTGAAGGCTATTCTCGACATGCATCCTCCAAGAAACCTTAAAGAGCTATATGGACTACAAGGAAGGCTAGCCTACATCAGACGATTTATTTCGAACCTCTCTGGAAGGTGTCAACCATTCACTCAGCTCATAAAGAAAGGCATATCTTTCGTCTGGACTGAACAATGTCAACGCACTTTTGACGACATCAAGACGTATCTTACAAGCCCTCCAGTATTGGTTGCTCCAATAATGGGGAAGCCCTTCTTACTATATGTCCGAGCCATGGATCATTCCCTTGGCGCCCTCTTAGCTCAGAAGAACGAAGGCGACCATAAATAGGCAATTTACTACCTCAGCCACACAATGGTGGGTGCCGAGCACAGATACACACCGGCGGAGAAAGAATGCCTCGCACTAGTATTTGCCATCCAAAAGACATGCCACTACGTGTCTGGGCAGACTATCCACATCATATCCAAAGTCAACCCTCTCAGAATACTCATGACTAAACCGGGTTCTCTCAATCCCCATTTAGCTACATGGGCAATGCTATTGACTACATATGATATGATCTTCGTCCCTCAGAAGACAGTAAAAGGTCAAGCATTAGCTGATTTCCTAGTAGCTCATCCAGTGTCAAAATTGTCCAAACTCTACGACGAAATCCCTGACGAAGTGGTGGAGTCTAACACTGCGACTGAAGAAACCCCTATTTGGCGAATGTTCTTTGACGGCGCATCAAGAACAGGGCCCAAAGGAAACATTATGGTTGGAGTAGGTGTCGTGCTTGTGTCACCTGATAATCTGGTCATACACCGTGCATATTCTCTCGTGGAACCATGCACCAACAATGTGGCCAAATATAATTCTCTAATAATCAGCCTACAACTGGCGAAGCAACTGGGAGTTGACTATCCAGAGGCTTATGGCGATTCCAAGCTAATAGTTAGTCAGGTCCGAGGGTATTACGAGGTTCGCCACGAAGATCTCATCCCCTACCATAGAGCAACAATCGAACTGGCATCTACTTTTGCTGGATTCTTCATCGAGCATGTTCCCCGACTACAGAATATAGAAGCAGATGCTCTAGTCGGTCTTGCTGCTTTCTTAACTGTTCCTACCAATACTTAGCAGTCGATCACAGTGTCTGGTCGAGAATTATTCTATGTGAAAGATGTCTTGCATATTCATCACAGTTACGCAGCGAAAACAAACGTCGATGCTAAAGAATGAAGATTTCCCTTCATAGACTACACTGTCTATGGAATCCTCCCCAAGGACCTGAAGGAAGAAGTATCCATCCAAAGATGATCCCTCAGATTTTACTACGACACAGCTACCAAGATGTAGTACCGACGCTCTTATGACAGGCTACTGTTACGATGCTTATCAGACACAGAAACCAATCATGCACTCCTGGAGGCTCACGATGGAGTTTATGGTGCACTTCAACCAGGCCCCAAATTACAAGACCGCCTCAAGTGAATGGGCTATTACTGGCCCACCATGATAGCGGATGCCGTTGAATATGCAAAGAAGTGCAGAGCTTGCCAGTTCTACGCTGATTTCATTCACCAACCTTCGGAGTTTCTACACAAGACGGCAGCATCTTGGCCATTTGAAGCCTGGGACATGGACGTAATAGGACCAATCAGCCCGTCATTCTCCAAAGGACATCGGTTCATCCTAGCTATAACCGATTACTTCTCTAAATGGACAGAAGCTATACCACTCACCGAAGTGAAGACATCAAACGTGATCAGTTTTATTAAACATCACGTCATCTACCGCTTCGGCCTACCTCGCAGGATCATCTATGACAATGGTCCACAGTTCGCAAGCCATGCGTTCTATCGATTCTGCGATAAGAATCGAATCCAGAACATAGCCTCTACTGCCTATAATTCAGCGGCTAACGGGCTAGCAGAAGCCTTCAACAAAACTATTTTAAAACTTCCCAAGAAGTTCGTGTCTTCAAACAAGCACAATTGGAACGAGAAGCTCGGTGAATATTTATGGCCCTATCGTACAATGGTCCGGACTCCAACAGGCAGTACGCTATTCTCTCTGGTTTACGGGAGCGAAGCAGTTCTTTTCCTAGAAATCCAGATTCCTTCTCTCCGGGTAGCCCTAGCCAGCGAGCTGACTACTAAAGAGAGCTACCGTCTGCGACTCCAAGAGCTCGAAGCGCTAGACAAAAAATACCTATTAGCTCAACAGCGTATTGAGCTATACCAAACACGCCTTTACAGAGCCTTCAACAAAAAAGTGAAGGAAAGGATCTTCCAAGTCGGCGATCTGGTCCTAGCAATGAGAAGACCGATGGTCATGAAGCACAAAATAAAAGGAAAATTCTAGCCTAAATGGGAAGGTCCTTTCGTCATAGAATCGGTGTATTCTAACGGTACATACCGGCTGACCAAGCCTGACGGTGACTTGCTCATGATGCCTATCAATGGGAAGTTCCTGAAGAAAAACTATGTGTAACCCCTTTTTTACATATGTTCAGTCATGTGAATGTACAGTGCGATGTTTATATGATTCAAAAAAAACTGTCTAACTATTATCCGTATTTCAAGAGTCTTGATTACGCCCTGGATAATAGGTCCCCTAAATATTTCTCCAGTGGAATCCTTTCCATTTTTGACTCTGTCCAAACTCAGTTTGACGAAAAAAAATCACGTCCCTATTACCTCTGAGTTGTTTTTCGATAATTATTTCCCCAGCGGAATGATCAAATGTTTTACCACATCCACATAACCTCTGAGCAAAGCATTCATCAAAGATAGTCATGTCCATACTACCTCTGAACTATCCGCTCCTTCCTAGTACTATATATCTTTCCACGTCCATATTACCTCTGGTCAGATATAGAATATCCTCTGCTATTACGTCCATATTACCTCTACTAGCAGCTTCGTTCAACTTATTATCCATATTCGAATCATTCGAATATTAAACAGATAATAGGTCCACATAAAATTTCCCCAGTGGAATATCCACCAGAAATGTCCTTCCTACGTCCACATTACCTCTAGCATCGATATTTCACAAGATCACATTCACTTCTAAAAGGATTCTTTATTCAGTACTTAAACGTCTATCGAAAGACGAAAAAAAGGTACAAGAGTCGTGACGGCCAAAAAAGGAAAAAAAGAGAGAAGGTGGTCCCCCCAGTGAGATACCCTTTACACAAATGCAGTATTTGGCTCTCTAAATACAAGCACCACAGATATCACAAGCAAAGAGTGGAGCGAATGTATTCTATTTATTCAAAATCAGTTACATTCACAGGACTACATCTCATGAGAAAAACAGAAGGTTCTTTATCTCTTCATCTGGATAAAAAACAAAAGGTTATATTGATTCCAAAAGAAAGGATAATCCGCTACTCATCAGCAACACACAGCTTGATCAGCTTGGCAGCACCACGCTTTCGTCGAAAAGTAGTTTTGTGGCCCACAAAGGAGGTCATGTTTTACTGCTGAGCAAGCAAACAAGGTTGTTAAACCTTCGAGAAGCTAGACGATGGAGGGCAAATATAGCATGCTAAAATATCTACAAATGATGTTCTCCTCCCCTCCAGATGACGGACGTCGCGGGCCCACTTCTTCAAGAAACCATACCTTCAAAACAACATCCCTAGTGTTGCTTTTGCCTACTTGAAGAACCGTGAAAGCAAAACTTTCACAGTAATGCCCGACTACCGTCCGACTCTTCGATGTATAAATGTTCTTCCTACCATCTAAGGAAAACCTTTCCAAAACACGAAGAGTCCTGAGCTCTCTGATGTGGGTGTCAAGTGTCGCATCTTCACCATACCCAGAATCGCCGATACCAGTCCTGGAGAAATTTACCAGCCAGATCCCTACATAATATAAAAAGTAGGCGAAAAGACAGTCAGACTTAGAGAAAAATTGCAAAAAAAACTAAGTTCTGAAGGGTTTATATGCTCCCAAAAGGCTATGCGCCCAAAAGAGATATGCGCCCAATACAACGACATGTGGACGCATAAATACACGGACGGATGGTGGGCGCATAACGTGCCACAGCTTAAGGGGTGCATAACATGGCAACACGTGGGCGCATAATACACCACAGTGATGGCACATGACTTCTGTGGGCACATAATAATGCTCACAGAGGTATGTTGCCTTAGGCACAAGCACCCGGACAGGAGAAAAGTCCGAGCGTAGCAAATTAACGCTCGAGACTTTATTTTTTGAAGCAGGCCCTCACCCAAAATAGAGTCCTGGACTGCTGAGGACTCCGCCGCAGGAGAAGAGCTACTCAACGCAGCCCCCTTGCCCTTCACGGATCTCTTGGCGGCCTTAGGAGACATGATTCTCAAAAGGAAGAAGACGATGAGTTTTCTGAAAATTTCAAAGGGAAGAGGAATAATGAACTTTCTCCCTCCTCGAGGGTCTATTTATAGGCACGGGCCACTTCCTATGCGCCCACATACTCTATGCGCCCACTATGGTGTATGCGCCCACTATAGCCTATGCACCCACATGAATGACCAACTCTCTGCATACTATGCGACTGTCTCTTGCTGACGTAGATGGCGTATAAAGGGTGGACCGCTTCAAATTCTGTTCTGATGAATCTGTAAGTTTGGATTTTAAGGTAAATCTCAACAGTCGTATCTCCCTGACAGGCTAGCCAAAACACTATGCGCCCAAGGGAAGAGTCGTGCTATGCGTCCATTACCTCGCGAGAAGGCGATCCATTCTTCTTTCAAAGTATTTCGAACTTGCTCAAGTGTCGAAAACTTTGAAGGGGGTCCTGTAGAAGCATGAAAAATTTTCAGCAAACATAGCTCCATGCGCCCAAGTCAAGAGAAGCTCCATGCGCCCAGTCAGTATGACTCCATGCGCCCACTAAATGAAGTTCCATGCGCTCACTGAATGAAGTCACATGCACCCAATTCAAGTACAACTCCATACGCCCAAGACTAGCTCCCCCAAAATGAGGGCACATAGCCTAAGACATGGCTATGCACCCAAGCCTGATTCGGTCAAATCCATGATCAAAATGTGCACCGAAGCGCACTGCCACGTCAGTCTCCATGAGCAGTCATGCACCGAAGCATGCAGCCACGTCAACACCACGACCAACCCACGATCTCGTAGCCTGTATGCGCCTACATCCTATGCGCCCAAAACAAGACTATACGCCCACATAAGAACCAGCGTGTCTCTTCATGTGGGCGCATAACATCATTCTAGCCCAAGAACGACTATAAAAGGGGGGCTGAGCATTTTCAAGAGCCAAATTGCTGCACTTCATGCCAGTAAGCCGAGAGTTAGCAATTTTCTTAGGTTTTTTCCCACTTTTGTAATCGGAGTGTCAACGGAGTAAAGAAGCAACTGTCGCTCGATCTCCATCGTCCCATTCCCCAGAATTCTTCTTTTTGTACTCGGGGATCCTCAGCGCAGGATCTCTTAGACATACTCGATTTGTGGTGCCTTGTGCCAATAAAAAGAAAAGATAGCATTTTTTTTTTCTTTTTTTGTGTGTGTCCACAACCTCTTTCTGCCTCTGCTTGTCTGCGGTAAGGATTGAGACGGGCCTACTTCCGAAGCATCGGGGGTGGTGGCCACAATAGGTGGAGGTGTTTTATCCTCCTAAGCTTGGTTCTCTTCTCGCTGGTGAACCGAACGAGTGGTTACCAGAGAGTCTTCAATCGATGTATAAATCATGAGACATGACTTGACCTTCTCCCCTTGATAGAGTACGCTGCAGGCATCATCATGTCTGGGACGAGATCAGGGTGGATGCACATCACTTTGCCTCGAGATATTGTGAATGGGATGAGGCATTGAGCGTTGTCACGGGCCGGTGGAAGATTAACTACTTCTATTGTCGCCCTTGGGATAGGGACGACTCCGTCTTGAGCATCTGTTCTCAAAAAATATTCGAACTGGAGAGTGACCATGTTAGCAGTAACAGTCTTCTCCTCGTAGTCAAGTGATATGACTTTGGCGTCGATGAGACGTTGAATCTATCTTTTTAACACATAGCAATCACGTGTCGAATGGTGGACATACTGATAATAGTAGTAGTATTTTGGGTTGTCCAGTTTTCCTAACTCATCGGGACACTTTAGAGGTGGGAGTGAAAGCTTGTCGCACTTCATCAATATATCAAAGAGTTCTAGCGTGTCTTCGTCGTTGAAGGAGTAGGTATCCTTCGGTCTATGCGCTTCCACAGGCTTCTGGTTCAATGTTACCGAACCTTTAGAGATGTTGACGGTCATGGCTTGCTTCCCTTTTCCGTCTTTGTTGCCGGATGAGCGCTTTCCTTTGTCTTTAAGAGAGGGAAAGTTTAGTCCCAGCAATTGTGCATCCTGTACTTTTTTTTGAGCTGCATCCGCCTTTGTAATGAAAGGCGTCCACTATGTGCACGGAGCACTATGCCACAACTTAATTGCAGAAAGCATGTTCTTGCGGCGTGAGTCCATAAGCATGGGATCTGGTATACCGAAAGGTAACCTCAGTACTGCTTGGCGGAAGCGCTCAATGTAAGCACGCATAGGCTCTTTCTCCTTTTAGACGATGTCCATAAGAATCTACATCGTCATGTCCATTTCTGCTTTATAGAATCGGTTGAGGAATAAGTTCTTCGAGTCTTCGAACAACGAAATGCAATCATCCGAAAGATTGTAAAACCATTCGTAGGCCACCCCCTACAGGGCTCTTACAAATATGTTGGTGAGGAGAGCATCCTCCTTCGGTAGATGCCCCGTCATTGAGGCAAAGTACCTCGAGTATTGACGGGATGACTCCTTCGCATCGAACGGCATGAGTGTCTGTGGATTGTACTTGGGGGGATAGATTATGTTATCCCATTCAACAGGATATCGTTGCCGAATCTCCATCTTCTGGAGTGCTACTTGCTTTTCTTTGGCATCATAGCGAGCTTTCAACTCTTTGAGAGCCTGCTGCATCTCGTTCGATATCGCATGTCCTGTTGTCAACGGAGTAGATGACGACGGCCCTACTTGGCTCACGATGGAAAGCGCATTGGATCCACCATTAGCCGCTGGGTCAAGAGCCGGAGTGGAGGCAGTGGTGGTCAATCTCTCCTTGATTTCTAGGACGACATAAGCTAAGGACTTCATAGTAGTGTTTAACGTAGTTAGGATCTCCTCGAGGGCCTCTATTCATTTTTGCTGACTAGAACCTTTACTGCTTTCCATGTTGTCACCTTCGGCCATAAACACAGACACCATGTGTGGATAGGTAGACGGGACGGTGGATCTTTCGCTCTTCGATTCAGATGGCTGAGTCCCATCGTCTTGATGATAGACCGGCAGGTTGAAATCATCCTCTAACTTATTGTAATTGCTTCCCTCAGCTTTTTGGCTTCCTGTGCCCGCGAAGGTATCTGTATCATATAATCCTTCCTTGGATTGGAATGTAGAATTGTCATGAATGGTGGAGGGTTGTCTACCACGAGCATCTGATGTTGCATCTTCTTGTGGCAAGGAGCTAGATATGGCACACGTGTGTTGGAACACACCTACATTGGGTACTTTGTCCTACTACTCCCAGGCTGCTTCTTGGGTTTGTTAGCCGAGATGGAAGGATTTTTAGGCAGCTACTTGAGAGATGGAGAACTCTGCACCACGTTTCATGGAGCAACATGGAGTTTCTTTTCTTCCTCGTTCGATGACCCCCTGTCGAGTTTCTGATGTACAGCCACTATTGGTCACAGTCTTTGGAAGACGGACTGTCTCCTTAGTGGCGTTGTGGCTGCCTGGCAATAGTAATAGTTGATGGTGATCTGGATACAAGTATGCCTTGATTTAGGTATGCCCTGTGCCGCAGACTCCTATTCTGCTTTACGCTTGTGGGAAAGCGCTGAGGTCTTCATTCCTGTACCCCTATTGCACGCGTAGGAAAGCTGCATGCAGGAGTGAGGACACGAAGATAGCTTCTCTTTCCTTAGTTCATGCACGTGGGATATGCTTAGGTCCTGATCAGAAAGTTGCTGATGAGGTAGACTCCTTCCATGCTTACAGGAACACTGTTCGCATGAGTCTTTCTTAGTAGAGTATATCCCCTGGCTCGAGTTGTGCACATGAGTGCTCGAGTGACAGCAGGGTTCTACCGATCGGGGCATCGAAGCACTCGAACCAATTTTGTATAGTTTTTCCTTAGCTGTACGTATGACTGTCAACGCAGGCCTTTGGTTGGCTATTGGCATAGCACGTTGGTTGTGCATGGCACGTGCTGCCTTATATTTCCTTCTACTATGCCCAGAGGGTCTGTAGTATTCAGAATCCAACAGAGTGGTTGGCATAGCACTTTGGTCGTATAGGGCATGTGGTGCCTTGGATCTCTTTAGGTTACCCCTAGGAGGCGCATAACGTTCAGAGTCCAATATAGCCTTACCCGATGGGTAGGTAATTCTGTCAAAGACAGATCTTCTCGCCGGCACCACATTCTCTGTAGGCGGTTGAGCCACTACGCACTTCCTTCGACGTTGTACCCTTGTTAGGCCTGCCATATGGAAGCCACACTCTTCGCTTTCACGGAGTGGAAATCAAGCGAGGCGGCATGGCAGTAGTAGCCGAAATCTTCTTCGGTACTTCATTATTCAGGGGGTTCTGGATCGCAATCCCCTCCGTCCTGCTGCTTGTCGTAACCGCTTTAGCCACCCAGGTGCGTCGAGTCTTCTTCAATTTTATGAACCATTTCAAAGAACTCGACTTCTTCTCAGAAAGGAGATGTTAAAAATCTTGTTTGTCGAAATGTACGACCAACA
>JANAVB010044958.1:0-109558 GCA_029216955.1 Iris pallida | reverse complement strand
TGTCCTGTCGGAGCCGTTTTGCACCAAAAAATGTGCAGAAAACAAGTCCTAAAATATAATAATTATATGTCCACGCAACCAGAATGTCGATACGAACCCAACGGTATCTCCAGAATTGGATTCCGTTGACCCGATCTCAATATGGCCCGTTGACCAGAACTTGGAATTCGGTTTGCACGGAAATGCGTGCCGGAGCCAAAGTTCTCAAAACTCAGTAAACTACCTGCCAACGAGTCCAGGATGAAACGAACTCAACGGTGTCTTCGAAATTGGATTCCGATGAGCCGATCTCAAAATGACTCGTTGGCCCGGATATTGGTATCCGACTTGCACCGAAATGCGTGCCAGACCCAATGTCCACCAAAACCTAGCAAATTATATGTCAACGAGTCCAGAATGACGATACGAACTCATCGGTACATCCGAAATTGGATTTCGATGAGCCGGCGTCAAAAAGTCCTGTTGACCAGAATATGGGACCCGCTTGCACCGAAAAACGTGCCCGGCCCACGTTCTCCAAATCTAACAAATTTTATATGAAAATATGCCATAACGACGCCACGAATCTAATGGTGGTGTCAGAAATGAAATCTGGAGTCCCGTGTTCAAAAATGGAATTTTACAAGTTGGAAATTACGAATTCGGACGACCAACTTTGGCGTCGAATTCAACCAATCAAACAAGCTCACAATGAAACGAAACTAGGGAAAGTAAGAGGGTTATACCAGCTTCGCACCGGAACTGGTAGCACGCCAAACGGAGCTGCGGTGGAGGAGATACAAGCTGACGAAGTTGGCCCCGCGAAACTGTCCAAATTTAATATAATTTAAATGGTCAACTTGGTGGCCGGTTTTGATGTATCAAACGATAAAATTAACGGACGAAAATTGACAGGGATGAAGGTGGATATACCGAGATTGCGACAGAGTAAAGAAATCGTCGATCCAACGGTCGAATTGTCCGAAAATCGGCACGAAGTTGCTGCGACGGAGCGTACTTTCTGAGTTCAAAACGCGCGCGTCACGACGGGATTTCGACGTAAACGCACGAATAGGCTATGCGTCGCGCCGGGAAAGAGGCGGTGGCCCATGGGGTTCGCCGGAGGTCGCCCACGTCGGGGGAGCACCGTGGCGACGGCGGTCGGCGGCGGTCGACTGCGTGCGACCCACGCTCGCTCGTGCGCGCTAGGGCGCTGCAGCTGTGCGCTACTGCCACGCTATTGCGTGCGGCTGCACAGAGCTGCACGGCCATGGCCGGCCGGCGAGGGTCCGGCGGCGCAGTGCACGGCGATGGGGGATGACTGGAATGGAGTGGAGGGTGGCGGTTTGATGTTGGTGATGGCTCGACTAAGGAGGAGGAGTGTTGGGTTTGATAGATGATGATGGTGGAGGTTGCATGGAGGAGAGAAGGAGGAAGAGGGTGGTCGACGGTGGCCAGGGTGGCCGAGCCACGGCGGGGGGGTCGGTCCAGCCGTGTGGGAGAGGAGGTCGGGTGTACGTTGTGGTTATGGTGTAGTATCTGTGTGTAGTAGTTTTTGTTGTGAATGGGAAATATCATTTAAGGAAGAGAAAGAGAGAGAGGATAAGAGTGAAAGATATTAAATGAGAGAGAAAAAGTGTCCTCTCCATAGAAATTAGGGCCGGCCAACAATTGTTGGCTGTGAGGAGAAGTTTGGGAATGAAGGGTTAGGATTTAAAGAGGGAAATCAATGGCTAAGAATTTATAGCTAGAAAAATAGGATCATTCCAATGGGTAAAAAAATCAATGGAAATTCTCCATTAAATATTAAAAAATAGGCAAAATGAGAAATTGATATTTTTGGGCAATAAATATGAGGGTGTCCCGATGGAGGGCAACACAAAGCTGGACTGGACTCGATGGAGCCGGATTGGATCAAAACTGGACATTGTGCAAAAATCGAATTAAAATTAGACGTTGATGATCATGTGTAAATAAGTAGCACATGGGAATTCCAATAAATGGGACGCAAGTGGCGGACGGATAGTAGGCTCAAAGTGGGCCATGTCCATAGTTGGGGCTGACAGGTTTTGGTCGACAGGGGACCCACAAATCAAGTTGGAAATGAATGTGATGCCGTGGCGTGAAATAAAATCGGGTCACGTGTCGGGAAAGTTGTGCGAATCAAATGGAGCTCAAAATGACGTGTCTGAGTGGGACACAAAGGTCATGGGTGACGAGCGTCTCGAGTAGATCATCAATGAGGAGTTGGTTTCAAGAAACTGACTGGTCTTGCACTCCCAATTTAAATGTCATGGTAACGCGCTGAAAATGATCAAGAAAAGAGTGGGAAAATAAATAACAATCAATTGGTCTAAACCGACCCAAAGTTCAGCGAAGCAGAAAGAGCACAAGGGAACAAGTTTGGGTGGGACACTATACCGTCATGAAGCTAATCGTGTCCACTCCAAAACTCGTGAAGAAGATTTCCAGAGTTGAACATCCCTGATACTCCAAATATCAATGGCATGAAAGAGTACACTTACAGATAAATAAATAAAATAAAATATTTATCAAAACCAAATATTCAGGAAAATAAAATAAAATAAAATTTTATTCAACCCGAAATTCATGGTGCTCACAATAAGCTCTCTATTTCTAGGTAATCAATGTATTTTCATGCTGATGAGGAACAAGGGTTCATTTCTCATAATGTTGCAATTGTTGTCTGCAGTGACTAATGTGTTGGGAAGTTCGACAAATGTGCTATCTTGGCAGGAAAAATAAAACAACAGTGCATATTTTATCCTTTGTCATTTTGGGATATGTCGGCTGCAATGTGCTGTCTTGGGCTGATATTATATTTAGATAGTAACTTTTGATATTGCACCTCGTTTTCTCATATTTTGTGTTCATCAGTGATCGTTATGAGGGATAACTCACCTATCTAACTTCTTGACTAGCCCTTCAGCCCTTATGTAATTGCGAAGAAATCTTTTGGCAGCCTGTAAAGTTAACACCACTTTAAAGTTCCATGAATTGGAAGTGTCTTATAGGCAATATTAACACGTACCATTTAAAAGCTATAATTTGTTCTCGACTTTGTAATATTTTTCTGTGACTAGCATGAAGCAACTTTATTTCAACTATGTTATTCTTCAGTCTTTAATTTTGATTCGAGTTTGAAAGATAACATTAAGTGCGTTATCTCAGTTTAAAGAGTTGGCTTTCAAGAGTCAATTTTCAAATCCAAGGTAATGTTGAAGACTCTAAGAGCATAATCCCAGTTTCAAAAGTGAATACTCTGTAGGTATTGTAACAGTTCATTTCAGTGCAATAAAATTACTGTTAGATAAAAACCCTTTTTAATTAACCAAGTATTTAATTCTTTGTAACACAGAAAAATATATTTCATACATTTGTCACGTGCTATTTGTCTACTTACTATTTTACGCCTTTTGTGTGATTATGTGTTTATAGTTTAACACAAAACAGTCCTTTATAGGAAAACTTCTATACATATATGCTATGGAAGAAGCTGTACATTTGATTCCCATAAAATTTATCCCACGATTCAAATAGCTTTATGGAACATTAGGGGCTTGGAATCCTGGGTTCATAAATCTAATAATCTGGTATTTATTGGAACATTACACACTGATAGCCTGGGCTCTAAATCTAATCACCTAGTATCTCTTGTTGATAGCTATCCCTTGTATTCACTTCATTGCTTCCAATGTTAAGCCGATTATGATGGGGGCACAATCTTGAATGACTTATTTTCAGACTGCTTTCTCAGCTTCCATGGGAGTTCATGTTGACAGAAAGTACTCTTGAGCACCTATGCTACTCGGCTTAAGCGACCTTCCCTATGCCATCTTACTTAGAAATTTAGCATATAATTTGATTGGCTAGTCTGGATCATGTTGACCATAAGTACTCTTGAGCATCTATGCAGCTTAAGCAACCTACCCCATGCTATCTTAGAAATTTAGCATATAGTTTGATTGGCTAGTCTGGGCCAACAATAGGCTTCTAGATTTTTATCCCTATCTCTATGATATAGTTTAGTTTGAATATCTTCAAAACTCATTAAAACGTACTGCTTATAACAACTAATATCCTCTTTTGATGAATATAATACACCGACCAACTTCAAGTGTCTATATGTGCCATGTCCAAACTCAAGTATCTGCATGTGAATAATCAATTAATGTAATACAAGTAGCATAATGTATTGGCAAAAGTTGATATATATAGCATTCTGCTTTCAGTTTTAGCAGGGAGTGACGTTAACAAAGGCTGAGATGTATGTCTCTGTTGATACCTCGGGAATTCTTAATGAAATTTCATAACAATTTATGTTTCTAAGACCCAAAACTACAAAACTACAAAACTGCTAACACGGAATGAAGGGTATTCGACTTACACCCAATTCCGAGCATTGCAACATTTTTCAAGTGCCGCACTATCCGTGGTTTCGACCCAGGTCTTTTTTTAAGTTCTCGAAACTAATCTTTTGTGGTATTAATATCAAATTTATGTTCATTAGGTATGATGAAGTATCCATGCCAGGGAATTCCCATGCTTTCTGTAATTATAACAACAGATCACAAGAAACTAAAGACTTTTTACTTCTTTTATGTTCCTAGACTTCTTACTAAGCTGTAAAAAGGATGCTTGAATCATGTAGCCTTGTCTCTATGCTTTGTAGCATGCCTTTTGACTGACGACAAAAATGTGGTTACTGGCTCAGTCTCTCCTATTTGCTCAAGGATTGCTAGCAACGACGTCAACTGAGTAGTTTTTTGTGTGGTCTTCCTAACATTTTGAACAGTTGTCCTGTTAGGTCCTAAAAATGGTATGCAACATGCTGGGAAACTAATATGTAGTGGTATAGGCGCAAGAATGGATTCCGAACCAAAGAGTTGGAGAATCCTGGGTGAGTTTCTATTACCTATTCATTTAGAATTCTTCAGTTATTCTTTTATGTTTTATGTATCTTCCTATAGCACGTCATATTTAAGAAGGCTTCAAAGCAGCTTGCATCTTAACTAGTTAATTTCTAGTCTTTCAGTTAGAGCAAATATAGATCCTTATTGGTTCTTCCAACTACCACCAATTGATCCCGATGCAAAAAATTTCCCTTTTCCCAAGAAATTGACACTTAACCAATATAGAGGATGATACTAGGTACCATGAGGCTTGAGTCTTTCATTTAGAGGAGTTTCTGGTTTATTGGAGGTCAACTACCATAAATGTCCCCCTTGTCGAGTAATGTATCTTCGAAAACTTGGGCACTTATTCATAGAGGGGATGTTATCAGTTAATGGGTTATAGTTTGTGCTTTGTAAGCAAAACACAGAAAAATGGTTCATGATTATTGTGATACATGTCATCCAAAGCTTGTGGGCTATGGTTACCAGGTTACTTCTTGCTAACTCAAAAGGAAAACCATATCTGTATAAGTAGAATGATTGCCAGGCATGACTCACAACTTGAGAATAATTGTTCTTGATTCCATGTACCATCAATTAATCTTGTTAAAATGTTGTTTCGCTTGTTCTGAAATATTTTAGGTGAATTTTTTGTCTTTATTAGTGTACACAAGCATGCACTTATTTAGGTTTGTATCTTGTTAAAGATATATGGTGGCTTCAGAATTTCCTTAAATTGTTTGTTAGGGATTCAACTAGAAAGTGGAACAAGGTTTTGTGACTTCCACATATACATTTTCGTCATCATTTTCTCATACTCGTTTCATCAACTTACTTTCCATCTCTGCAACCTGCACGACATGCTCGATATATATGGGCCTTACATATGATATATGCAGGGTTATTGAATATAATTTGTGGGTATAACCCTACAAGTATAACCAAGTAAAGCATAGTTCTTTTCACCTTGCACACAATTAAGATATATTTACTTTTTTCTACTTTTATATAATATTTCTAAAGCTTTGTGTCAATACTAAGGAATGATTGCGGAAGTTTTATTTTTCTAAATATGCCTCAATCAGCTTTGTTATTTTATTGTTTATTCTTGGGCTACTAGCACCAAGATTCCTCCCATTTAACTCTTACCTGGTCCATTGTCAGCTTTCAATATGACAGTCTGACATAGTTTTTATTTTATTAAATATTTTGCTTTTCCTTTTTTTCCTCAGGACATGGCAGAAGTGATGGGTTACATGGTTATTTTCATTCCCTTGATTCTGTTGTTGATGATTAGGTATGATATCTCAGCTAAATTTTGTTGTTGTATTAACACAGATACACTGAATAAAGTTAACGATAGTTGGTTGTAATATTTACAAAATGCTTTCTTGGAGAAGGAGTTGGCAGAAAATCCTTGGTTGCAAAATGCTTTCTTTTGGGCATACGACAGGTGCCACTGTAATTCTCACAGTAAGATCTTTGGAGGTTTTGGGTTGGTGCATAGTGTTGTTCAACGTTTTAACAATAGAAATGATAAAGTATACCAAGTATTAATTTTGAATCTTTTTTTGTATCACGAAGGCAGTACTGGACCCAAAGATAGTGGCTCGTATTGAAGTGTGGACTTAACATCTTCAGCAATTTATGATTTCTATCATTGTCGATGAAACTTTGACGGCAATGAGTTGTTCGACAGAGACGGGAACCTTGAAATGGTTGGAGAAATGATTAATGGCCAAAATATTCAGTGAGGTTTTAAAATTCTTTTTTTTCTACTGTACTTGAGATTGTAAGCTAGCAATAACATTCTCTTTTTGGTTCATCATAAGAACTAAGTCATTGTTAGATAGCAACATTGGGCTTTCTTTTTTGTTTTTGATGGAATATTGCTATGTAAATTCGATAAATTTATTAGTTAATACAATTTTGATCGAGTTTCTTTCATTGTTGGTTATTGTTGATGTTTATATAAAGTTTTGTTTTCAGATGTATTCTAGTTTCATGTAGAGGACTAACATGTTTAAACAGTTCTGATATGGAATGATTTGAGATTTTTTTTAATTTTGCTTGCTAAAAATGACAGGTCTTAACTGTTAAATATGAAAAAATATAGATGACAAATTTACATATTATTTGACAGTTTTAGTTTGTCGTTTTTATTCGACAGACAAGAACTGTAGTTGTTGTCATCTAGAAAATGACAGTTCATAACTGTCGTTTATATTTTGGGATGCGCTTTAACGACGGGTGCTCTGACAGATCAAAACTATCGTTAATCATGATTTACGACAATTTTGGTCTATCGCAAAACGTCTGTTTTGGCGTAGTGTCTCCGTCTTATTCTCCTTATTCTCCGTCTTATTCTACTTATTCTTCTTCTTATTCTCCGTCTCCTTCTACTTATTCTTCGTCTTATTCTCCGTCTCCTTCTCCTTATTCTCGTCTTATTCTCCGTCTCTTCTCCTTATTCTCCGTCTTATTCTCCATCTCCTTCTCCTTATTCTTCGTCTTATTCTTCGTATACTGCTGTCCTACTGCTATTCCAGCTAACTGCTGCTGGTGCCAGTGCTATGGCTAATGCTGCTGCTGCTCCTGCTTTCTACTGCTATTGCTGCTACTTCTTATTCACTTCATTCCCTCCCTCTATATATATCTATCTGTATATTTATCTAAACATCTAGCTATCTATCTATATATGTATAGACTCTCAAACACACAACACATCTATATATATATATATATATATATATATATATATATATATATATATATATATATATATATATATATATATATATTATATAGACACTTACACACACACACCTACCTATATATATAAATACATACGCACACACATATCTATATATATAATAAATACATACACACATGTAAATATATATAGACACACACACACACTAAAACACACACTCTCTCCTGACACCACCACCACCACTCTCCTCTACATACACACACAATACATATATATATACACACACACACACACACACACACCACATATATTATATATATGTATATATATATATATATATAGATATATATTATATATATATATATAATATATATATATAAATATATATGTAAAATATATATATATTATATATATATATTTATATATATAATATATATATATAATATTTTATATATATATCTATATATATATATATATATATATATATATATATATATATATTTTTTTTTTTTTATAATATATATAATATATATTATATATATATATATATATATATATATATAATATTATATCAAATTATTATATATGTATATAATATATATATAATATATATATATATAATATATATATATATAATATATATATATATATATATATATATATATATATAATATATATATTCGTCTCTAAAAAGGAAAACCCTAATAAATCCTTAAACTAGGTTTTTAGGAAAACCTTAAAAGCTATGGTCATAATGTAGAGAATGGTCTCCTCTACTTTATTATGAAGGAATAAATGCAAGAGGGGAAATTAATGGGGTTAATGAGCATACCTAGAATTGGTTGCCTTGAGGAAGAAGAAGCTTCAAAAGAAAAGAGTGAAATGAAGATAGGAGATTACTTTATGGTGAAGGAAGAGAGGGGGGGGGTTGCCTATACATGGCCGGCCAAGGGGGGCTTAATGGGTTGGATGGAGACCCATTAGGCCTCCAAACCCATTACACTTAGTTAGTTTGTTTTGGGTTTGGTTTGGTTTGGTTTAACTCTAATTTGACTAATTAAGCCTCTTAATGATGTTAAGCCATGAGAGTGTGGTTTATGGTTTCTAGCCTAGTTAGGATGGTATGTGGGCCAAGCCCAGCTAGTATGTGGGTCCATATGGTCCAGACTACCCGGTCTCCAACTTAAGTCCGATTAGATAAAAATTCAAACTAAGTCAAAAAATCCCTAAAAATCTATAAAAATCAAATAGAATTCCAAAAATTATAAAACTTGGGAATGACAAAAATATCCCTAATTCAAAATGGGGCGATAAATCTACCCTCCTTAAAAGAATTTCATCCTCGAAATTGAATGAGAACTAATACTGCAACATGAATTGAACAAGGAAGGAAAAGAAAGAATTTTACCTCAAGGCTCGAAGAGATGGGAATCGCTCCCGTATATCGTCCTCTCCTCCCAGGTAGACTCACCCGGAGAGTGGTGTCTCCATGCACGCGAACCAAGGGAATGACCTGGTTCGGAGCACTTCTCTCTTCGGTCCAAGATCTCAACCGGCTTCTTTGGATAGCTGAGTGTCGGTCCACTTCGATCTCGGAGTGGTCCAAGACGTGACTGGGATATGCCACGTACCGTCTCAGCTGCGACACGTGGAACACGTTGTGCACTCCCTCTAGTGCGGGCGGTAACTCCAGTCGGTAAGCCACTGTACCGACCCTGCACAGATACGAAAAGGTCCGATGTATCGTGGACTAAGCTTCCCGCCGCCACCAAAACGAATCGTGCCACGCATCGGAGAAATCCGCAGAAATACAAGATCCCAACCTAGAACAAGAACACAAGACTTAAAGCTTGATCTAAAACAATCACAATCAGACTCAAATACTAGAAAAATCTAAACTATAGCTCAAACTCCAACGGCCTCCGGTAGCTATCGGCCCAATGCGCTGCCTATCCTGTGCCACCCGAAGTCTATCTATGATAACCCTAACCCTCTGCAGCATCCACTACCATCTCAGGTCCAAGCAAAACCCACTTGCCGACATCACCAAGACATGGGAGTACGGCACCTCCGTCCGTATAGAGCCTCGAAAGGTGACATCTCTATATTGGCTTGGTAGCTGTTTTATAAGCAAACTCTACCAAGTGAAGATGGTCCTCCCAAGATCCCTCGAAGTCCAAGACAAGGTACGAAGCATATACTCGAGGGTCTGAATCGTCCTCTCCGACTGCCCGTCTGTCTGGGGGTGCTATGCGGTACTGAACTTGAGCGATGTGCCCAGCTAAGCTGCAAACTCCTCCAGAGTGGGAAGTGAATCGGTTGTCCGATCCGAGACTATACTTACTGGAACCCCGTACAATCGGACTATCTGCCGTACGTACATCTCGGCCAACCTCTCCGTAGACAAACCCACCTTGAAAGTCAAAAAGTAGCCGATTTGGTCAATCGATCAACAATAACCCAAATCGCATCCTTCCTCCTGGAGAGCGCGGAAGCCATAGATAAAGTCCATAATGATATGCTCCCATTTCCACTAGGAATGGGTAGGCTGGAGCAATCCACCGGGTCTCTGCCTTCCGGCTTTCATGCTGGCACACTAAGCATCTAGAAACGAATGATCCACCTCGCGTTTCATGCCATACCACCAAACATGCTGTCTCAAGTCTATACATCTTGTTGGCTCCAGGATGCATAGAGTACTGAGAACGATACGCCTCCTGAAGAACCTCCTCTCGAAGTCCTCCGCTCGACACGCACAAATCTGGTACCATGCCTCAACGACCCATCTCTTGCTATAGAGAACTCATCCAACAGTCCTGCCCGGACTGCTCCCTGATGACCCTCAGAGCCTTATCCTCAAACTGAGCTACCTGACTCTATCAATCAGCTTGACTGCACCTGGAGACCCCACATCTGTGCCTCGAATCCAGGAACTATCACCTCTATTGCCCAAGCTCTCCAAATCTGCCAGAAGGTGACGATCCATCGTCAAACACATGGCCACGGGATCTGCTCAAGCATAGCGATGGCCACATTGGCCTTCCCCGGATGGTACTGTAAGGATATATCAAAATCCTTCATCAGCTCTAACCATCGCCGCTGCCTCATATTCAGCTCCTTCTGGGTAAACACGTACTTCAAGCTCTTGTGATGTATAGATCTCAACTCGCTCTCCGTACAGATAGTGTTTCCACAGCTTCAAAGCAAAGATGACCGCTGCTAGCTCCAGATCGTGGGTAGGGTAGTTCCTCTCATGAGGATGTAACTGCCTAGATGCATAGGCAATCACCTTCCGTGTGCTGAAGTACACAACCTAAACCCCATCCTGAAGCGTCACTGTAGATCGTATAACCACCAGATCCAGATGGCAGCGTCAAGATAGGAGCTATAGTCAACCTTGCCTTCAGCTCATCAAAGGCGACCTGGCACTCCTGGACCAAACAAACTTCTCGTTCTTCTTGGTAAGTCGGGTCATCAGCTGGGCAATCCTGGAAAAGTCCTGCACGAACCTCCGATAATAACCTGCCAGACCCAGAAAACTTCGAACCTCTGCTACTGAGCTCGACGTAGACCAGGACTCCACTACAAAAATCTTCTTCGGATCCACTAAAATCCCCTCCTAGAGACAACATGGCCTAGGAACTCCACACGATCCAAGAAGAACTCACACTTGGACAGCTTCCCATACAGTTGCTTCCTCCTCAGAGTATCCAGCACAATCCTCAGGTGCTCCTCGTGCTCCTATGGTGTCTTCGAATAGATGAGAATGTCATCAATGAAGACCACCACGAACTTGTCAAGGTACTGATGAAATACCTTGTTCATCAAGTTCACGAATACCGTCGGGGCGTTGGTCAACCCAAACGGCATGACGGTATACTCATACTGGTCATAGCGAGTACGAAATGCAGTCTTGGGAATGTCATCCCGCTTCACCTTCAGCTGATGGTACCCAGTACGCAAGTCAATCTTCGAGAACACCCTCGTACCGCTCAACTGGTCGAACAAGTCATCAATCCTTGGCAAAGGATACTCGTTCTTGATGGTAAGGTTGTTGTGCGCCCTGTAATCAATGCACATACGTACCGTACCATCATTTTTCAGGACGAAAAGAACTGGCGCACCCGAAGGTGAAGAACTAGATTGGATAAAGCCCTTGTCCTCCAGCTCATCGACCTATTTCTTCAGCTCCGCTAACTCACTGTTGTTGATTCTATAGACGTGCTGTGAGATAGGCTCAGCACCCGGTACTAGGTCTATAGAAAACTCAACATCACGATCTGGCGGCATCCCAGGCAACTCCTCGGGAAAGACATCCAAGAACTCAGCAATAAGTGGATGTGGCAACACCGGCCCCTCCAACAACGCTCCGCAGAATCCATCTCCTGGCTCCGCTGTACCCCTGGTAAACTGAAACTCCGGCTCTCCCGGTGGCCTGAACAGAATCCTATCCCCTCTGCAGTATATGCTAGCATGGTGTATGCTCAACCAGTCCATATCGAGTACCACATCGTAGCTCGAAAGTGGCATTACTAGCAAACACGCACTCAGCTACCGGCCTCTCAAAAAAACTCTCCGCCCCTTGCAAACATTATTAACTAGGATGATGCCATTCCCAGTCATAATCTTGCAAGTCCTACCAAGATACTCAGCAATGATATTGTGCCTAAGAGCAAAAGAAACAGACACAAAACTGTACGTAGCACCAGAATCAAACAAGACTAAAGCTGGAAAAGAATCGAGCAGAACAGAACCTGCGATAACATCTGCAATAGGCTCCATCTCCTCGGCTGCAAGAGCAAAGGCTCTACCCTGAACACCCTTCTGCTGGCGGTGCTGTACAAACTGCTGCTGCTGGGTTGGAAGTGGACCCCACTGCTGAACTACAGGCACACTAGCTAGTGCCCTCGGAACAGGTGCCCTCTGAGCTGCTCCAGCAATATGGAAGTTCTTAGGACACTCCCGCATCTGATGCCCAGCGGCACCGCAAAAGAGGCACCGCCCCAGCCTCCTCCTGCAGAACTCAAAGAGGTGACCGAACTTCTTGCAGATGTGGCAAGGAGGATCATCCTGCCCCTGACGCTGCTGAACCCTCTAGACAGGTGCCCTGGCCTGCACCTGCTGATGATGATGCTGGAACGGCTGATGCTGAAGCTGAGGGCTCTTAGCAGCCCCCGCGCTGCTACTGGCCCCCGAAAACAACTCACGATCCCTCTTCGTCTTCAAGCCCCACTCTCTCTCCACCTTCCGAGCCTCCGCATAGACCTCTGCATATGTCACATAGAAGGAAGGGATCAGGATCTTGATATCCCATGTCAATTCCTCCCGGAAGCGCTCTGCTCGGATCACTAGGTCGTTCACCATGTACTCGGCGTATCGGCTCAGCCGGCCAAACTCTGTTGTATACTCCTCCACGGTAATACTGCCCTGCTGTAGGTTCTGAAACTGCCGTACTAGGTCGATCTTGTCTATGGGAAAAAAAACTTCTCTCTGAATAGGGCCCGAAACTCAGCCCAAGTCTGGCCCTCTCCTGCAAGAGCCGGCTCGTTCCAAAACCATGTCCGGGCAACATCTAATAACTGTAAGCCAACCGCCTCAACCTTAAGGTCGTCTGCCAGGCGGGAGGCCTTCATCTGACGCTCGATATCCTCGAGCTAGTCATCAGCATAAACAATGCCCTCGGTCCCTCTGAAATTCCTCGGACCCATCTTCTTGAAAGCCTGGATGTCTCCGGGCTTCTACAGCTGCGCCTCCCGCTGTGGAGCCCCACGCTCTACCGTAGCCAGAGCCAACCTATGGGCATCCTCCATGCCCTAACGCATGGCCTCAGTCTGTCTCATCTGTGCCTCGTGTTGGGCCCGCTGGGACTCCAACGCCTGCTGAAAAAATACGAGCATCTGTCCCATGTCTGTGGGAAGAGGAGGCAACGGAAGAACAGCTCCCACCACCATCGGAGGAGTCCCCTGCTGAAGAGGAGGAGGAGGAATGCCCCCGACAGCTCCCGTCGTAGCCCCCTGTACTACAGAAAGAGCACCCGCAGTGACCCCAGGGACAGTCATCGAGAGTGCTGGAGGAGTACCCCCGAGAGCCCCTACTGAAGTCCCAACTACAGGAGAAGTGACTGGAGCCTGTCCGCCAGAGGTAGCAGACCTCTCCGTCTCCCCGTGCTCCTCACCGAGAGAATGAGTCATATCCATCCTGGAGACAGATTGAAAGGAAAATATCAATATGGCACAAGAAGGATTATACCAAAGGAGGACAGCTAGAATACATTAAATCAATATCAAAGACGGTAAGAAAGATAAGCACGGAAATATCCTACTGTGATTGAGTACTCGTAGCCTACCACTCCTATGTGTAACACAGGCTCGTAGTCAACACTCTAAGACGAGTGCCGCTACGACATCGCACTAATTGCGACTTCAGGACCTGCATGGGCCACCACTAAAAATGTGTCACGCCCCGCACCCGCTGTAAGGGCACATGTGCGTAACAATGCCCAGCCCACACCGTAAAAACGGCGTAGAACGCTGTAGGTTTACTGCTCTAACAACAGTTTATATAATATCAAAAACCTGTCGAGAATATGGTCAACTTCGAACGGAGGACAAGCAATGATAATATATGAGTGCTCAATCACAACACTAAGATGATAAAGTAAATACTGAAATATAAAGACAATACGACAATAAAATAAAACCTGTCAAGTCCAAACACAAAGAATATACAAGTTTAAGTCCAAAGTCTCTAATACAAGCCAAAATAATAACAGTCCCAAGAGTGACTAGAGACAAGGTCCAGTACAAAAACCTACTCTATCTACAGGGTAGGCGGTATCTCACCCCGCGGAACGACATCCTGTGGATCTAGGGTATCTGTCTCTAAACCCACTAAGTCCGGTGGGTCGTAGTAAGTGCAATAATAGTCCTCCTCTGCATCTGTAAACATTTTCAAGATATCCGGTCAGGATGGAACGAGTACATATATCTCATAACAGATCTCAAGATAGAATAAAAGCCATAAGACTGTAAATAGAGCATATACAATAAAATCATAGAGTGTACATATATGTATTATGGCATGGTAAGCTGTAGAGCTAGTGCTAGAACAGAAAAGTAGAACTGATCATGGTATGTACACAAATCAGGGTAAGCCATCTATCCAATGTGTGTGAGTAGTAGTTTCAGCTTGTGACCGGCTTGGGAACCTGTAAATAAATGGCCTGGCTAGTCATAAGTGCGGTATATGACTAACACTATTCAAGAATGCAAGATGGATTTGATCACAAGCATACGCTACTACTCCCCCACCCCTAACTGGTAGAATGGATCCAAACAAGACACGTCACTGCACTGGATTCTATGAGAAGGGAGCAAGTTTCTCTAGAATCAGTGACCACATATTGTGCAAGAGCTACAAGGGAGCTTGCACAATACATCCCAAGCTAGCAAGGAGCAACATCTCTCGTCGAGATCCAGGAATACCAATCCGTGAGAACCATGTGTCAGGAATGAGCATATCTACACTAAGTACATGAATCATAACAGTTATCATAAATTGGGAAAAAGTTATCAGAGAATGTACTCGCCTGTGATATGATATAATATGTCAACTGGATCCAATGCAGCGTCTCGAGGACCTATAGAGAACAAGACGTATCAATACTATATTTAAGAAGTAAAGTCAAATCAATTTAAATCCTATTAAGTCATTCTAGGTCAAGACAAGTCTAGTTAGGTCAACCTTGGTCATAGGAGAACATTGGAAGTCAACCCCTATCCGAGTCTATCTTGAACTCCGAAACCCATATCTTGGCCGTAGGCTAAGATAATATCTTAGTTTACCCTTTCACTAAATTCGACTAACTCACAAACCCTCTCTAATTTGATTTCCTCCATTCTCCTTATTCTCCGTCTTATTCTCCGTCTCCTTCTCCTTATTATCCGTCTTATTCTTCGTATACTGCTGCTCCTACTGCTATTCCTGCTAACTGCTGCTGCTGCCAGTGCTATGGCTAATGCTGCTGCTGCTGCTCCTGCTTCCTACTGCTATTGCTGCTACTTCTTATTCTCTTCATTCCCTCCCTCTCTATATATATATATCTGTATATTTATCTAAACATCTAGCTATCTATCTATATATGTATAGACTCTCAAACACACAACATATATATATATATATATATATATATATATATATATATAGACACTCACACACACACTCCTACCTATATCTAAAAATACATACGCACACACACATATATATATATAAATACATAAACACACACATGTAAATATATATAGACACACACACACTAAAACACACACTCTCTCCTGACACCACCACCACCACTCTCCTCTACACACACACAATACATATATATACACATATATATATATATATATATATATATATATATTTTTTGTTTTGTTTTTTTTTGTTTTGTTTTTTTTGTTTTGTTTTTTTTACACACACACACACACACACATATATATATATATATATATATATATATATATATATATATATATATATATATATATATATATTCCTCTCTAAAAAGGAAAACCCCTAATAAATCCTTAAATTAGGTTTTTAGGAAAACCTATAAAAGCTATGGTCATAATGTAGAGAATGGTCTCCTCTATATTTATTGTGAAGGAATAAATGTAAGAGGGGAAAGTAATAGGGGTTAATGAGCATACCTAGAATTGGTTGCCTTGAGGAAGAAGAAGCTTCAAAAGAAAAGAGTGAAATGAAGAGAGAGAGATTACTTTGTGGTGAAGGAAAGAGAGGGGGGTTGCCTATACATGGCCGGCCAAGGGGGGCTTAATGGGTTTGGGTGGAGACCCATTAGGCCTCCAAACCCATTAGACTTAGTTTGTTTTGGTTTGGGTTTGGTTTGGTTTGGTTTAACTCTAATTTGACTAATTAAGCCTCTTAATGACTAGATAAGCCATAGGAGTGTGGTTTATGGTTTATAGCCTAGTTAGGATGGCATATGGGCCAAGCCCAGCTAGTATGTGGGTCCCACTATGGTCCAGACTACCCGGGTCTCCAACTTAAGTCCGAATTGGATAAAATTCAAACTAAGTCAAACAAGTCCCTAAAAATCCTATAAAAATCAAATAGAATTCCCAAAATTATAAAACTTGGGAAATAACGAAAATACCCCTAATTCGAAAATTGGGAGTGACACTCGTACTGCCATGTCGATTTACCTGGTGCATGTTGTCTCTACATGACACAAATTAAAAGCATGGTCTGGTCCCGCAAGACTTTCTCTCGACGGTCCAAAATCTCTATTGGTTGTTCTTCGTAGGTTAGGCTCGGCCCCACAGTATTCTCGAAATGGTCCAGAACGTGACTAGGATCTAATACATACCTCCTCAGCTGAGATACATGGAACAAGTCATGAACTCCTTCCAAGGTGTGGCAACACAAGCCTGTACGCAACTTCATGTTGAACGACCTGATGTACCTCGGACTAAGCATCCCTCTTCCTCCAAATCTAATGGTACCTCTGGTAGGAAAAAACTTCAAAAATACATGATCTTCTTGCTGAAACTCCAATGGTTGACAATGACTGTCTACCTAATATTTTTGTCGATCTTGTGTTGCTCGCAAATGTCCTTGAATTTGTTTCACTTTCTCCACCATACGAACCACTAAATCTGGTCCCAGTATCTATCGTTCACCAACATCACTCCAACACACATGAGAGTGAACTTTTTTCCATACAAAGCTTAGAATGGCGCCATCTGGATACTCCCTGATAACTGTTATTATAAGAAAACTCCACTAGAAGAAAATGATCCTCCTATGAACCTCCAAAGTCGAGCATGCATGCTCTTAACATATCCTCCAAGGTCTATATGGTAAGCTCTGACTGGCCATCCATCTGCGAAAGATATGATGTACTAAACTTCAACCTCGTACCAAGACTCTCCTACATGCTCCTCAAAAAATATGAAGTGAACCTTGAATCGCTGTCGGACACAATTCTAACTAGCATTCCGTATAGCCGTACAGTTTGCTTCATGTATATCTCGGCTAACGCCTCCGTAGATTGGCCCACTTTGAAAGGAAAGAAATGGGTTACCTTCATGAGTCGATCTACTATAACCCAAACTGCATCTCTGCCACTCGGGCTCCCCTAAAATTTTGTCACAAAATCGATCGTAATATTCTCCCACTTCTATTCCGGAATGGGCAATGGTTGGAGCAATCATGCTGATCTCTGATGTTCAGCCTTAAATTGCTGACACACCAAACACTTTGCTACAAATCAAGCTATCTTTCGGTTCGTTCCATGCCACCAATAATGCTGTTTCAAATCTCAGTACATCTTTGTTCCTTCTACATGAATGGAATATGGAGAACTGTGTGCTTCAGTCATCAACTCCTGCTGAATCTTTCCATTCTAAACATAGAGGCGATCTCTACACCTCAAGGCCCCGTCCTCATGATTACGCAATCCGGTATGCATACTGGCTTCGGTCCTCTGTCGAAATCTTTCAAATCTCACATCCGTAGGCAATGCGGCCTTGATACTCTCAATCAATAACGACTGCACCTGAAGATTCGTCAATTGGCCATCTAATCCTGGCAGTATAACATCTATCTCCAACTTCTGTAGATCCTCTAATAATCGTGGTTGGGTAGTAAAAAAATGCCATAGAACTCATACTCAAAGCATCGGCTGCTAGATTTGCCTTCCCTAAATGGTACTGTAAATCAATCTTAAAATCTTTCATCAATTCCAACCATCTCCTCTGTTGCATATTTAAGTCCTTTTGAGTGAAGACATACTTCAAGCTCTTATGATCTGTAAAGATCTCCACTTGCTCCCCATATATATGGTGCCTCCAAAGCATCAATGCAAAGATTACTGCTCCAAGCTCCAAGCCATAAGTACATAGTTCTTCTCGTGAGTCCTCAATTGCCTAGAAGCATAAGCTACAACCTTCCCATGCTGCATAAATACACATCATAATCCTTTTTCGAAAGTATCGCCATAGATCACGAATCCTCCAGGCCCAGATGGAATCGTCAAGATGGGTTCAGTGGTCAGCGCTTCTTTAACTGCATCAAAACTGCACGCACTGAATAATGTCAATCCTGGACACACCTAATTTTGTAAAATGTGTGTTCCAAAAAATCTCAAAAGGATTTCAACATTACATTATATGAAGGAAGTTGACACATAAGAGAGCCCATTTTTTTGGTCCCATAAAATTTTGATGTCTAGAAGTAGAGAAAACACGTTCGCAAGATGGTCTTACCTATTGTGTTTTCGGACAGCAAATTGAGGGTGTCTTGTACAGGCTATTGCGACCTATAGGAGTAGTTTTTGGTGATGGCAGGCCTTGGAAAGGTGGAGGGGGGTCTTGGGTATGTCGAGGATAAGGTGGTTGGACTGGAGGTGGTCAGCAAGTGTGCCAAATAGCAGCACAAGAAGGGGACAGCAGCGGCAGTAGTAGAGATAAGGTTAGGGTTTTATTTGGGGTATTTTCGGTTAGGGTGAGATGGTATTTATATAGAGTATTTATGGGTATCTGTCATAGGCTATTCTTATGTGGGTATGTGTAGGTTTTGATGGATTTTGGAAACCAAATAGAAGAGGAATCGGTACAAAGATATACAAGTTTTCAAATATATAAACTTGTATTGATTGAGTTTTCTTATTAGGTTTGTCCCAATTAAAGTATGCAAAAATATGAAATAAAATCTATAATTACCCTATATATGTGGGAAGCAAATAGAATACAATAAGACATATTTGAGTAGGACATAATATACCAACTCGAAGATAAACTTGTCTCGGTCAAAACTCATGAAAGAAGTTTCTATATTTTGGCATTTCTTGTGCTCCAAATATCAAAGCTACGGAAGAGTACATTTTATGATCATGAATAAAAGTAAGAAAGTATATAATAACAAATATATAATTCAAATAATATATATAAAAATATATATATATATATGGCAAAATTTTAGAGGTTTTACACACGTCACAGTAAATAACATGCATGAAAAAACAAAAACAAAAAAAACACAGGAAAGAATAACTAAGACACAAGAATACTAAGACAGTGTCATGCCAGAGAGAATCATAATACTAGACATGGCTAATTAGCCAATGCAAGTAGTTCAATGCAAGTAACTCCCAATTGAGAATGGTCAATTTAGCCAATCCTAGTATCAATTTCCTCGCCTAAGATGACACAAGGTCAAGTCAAGTCAAACTTAAGTCAAAATCAAATCAAGTCAAGTCAAAGTGATACATGATGCATAATCAAAAAGGTCATGTTCAAGGAAAGTGGCATAGGGCCAAGAAATTCTATCACAAGACAACTATGAGCACAGTAAGAAATATAACAAGCAATGAAAAATAATAATAAAAACATATACATGCAGATAAACAAGAAACGAGGTAAAGCAACATAATACAACCATGTATGAACACAAGAAGCATGCAACCATATCACAGAAAGAATAACAGTAGCAAATAGGACATCTAAATATTGTACAATCGGCAAGGTATACTTGCCAATGGTCTAAAAATGCATAGACGATGGTCCGACTCCGAGATCCTCGCTACGCCCATCACGTACACCTGTAATAGACATACTAATTAATAATAGTACTCCTATGACATATCATATATAATCATACCATATATAGACTATAATAATATATACACCAAACTAGTCATATTAACTACTATACACAATCTTATATGTATAATATTAAATCTACCCAATAAAATAACATATCAGTAACATAATATCATATTTAACTTTGGAAAAATAGTTAAAAATATTTGTAATAATATTAATGTATTCAATTCATAGAAAATTGAATCCGATATCTCATATTGCTTCTACATCAATATTCATTGACTTGGTTCCTAATTTTGGTCTCAAAATCATAATTTCTTAACAACTTTAATTTTGGAAAATTATAGATAAATAGGTAAAAAATATATTTTTTAAATCAAAACATGCACAATAGTTAATTTAAATATTTTCTTTTAAGTTTTGAGTCAATTGACACATAGATCCTATGGTTTTTTGATGTTCCTATAACACGATGACACGTTCGAATTTTATTAAAATATCAAATGTCAATTAAATGCTACCAAAATATATCCAATGGAAAGCATTGGATGTCTAGAGTCTTATCAAAAATATGAGAAGGGCCAAAGTGGTCCGAGAGTTGATAAAAACTCGCACACGAAGGAATTGGTTCAGTCTGGACACTCGCTCATATAATGGACACCCCGGACAAACGTTTGGAAATATATGGGTTGCCAATTCGACATAAAAATAGACACACAGATTATTCCATTAGTTTTGGTTTCGTAAGAATTGGACATCGAAAAGTACATGAAACCCTATCTACAAAATAGCATACATGCTATGACGAATTTAGAATTAAACTCTTATCTTCGGGTGACTTCTAGGCTCCGTACCTCCAATATGCTCCATATTACCAAAGGGAACTACAAGAAAAATACCTTTTTATGACGGCCAAAACCGTCATAAATGACATTTAATAACGCTTTTTTTGTAACTCCTCAAATGTCATGAAAACCAGTGTTATAAATGTTTACTAAAACAATTACAAATAATCTCTCCTTATATAACACTTTTTTCAGAAAACGTTAGAAATAATACTGCTATATATGCCACAAAATTTGTAAAATGTTATGAATATTTTCCATATATAAGACACATTTATTTTGGAGTGTTATAAATAGGAATTATATATATAACGTTTTTCAAACTGTTTTGGAAATCACACACATATATATCACATGTCAAAGCGTTATAACTAGCACACGCTTATATATCACCTGTCAAAATATTATAACAAGCAATGGTCAACACTGACCATTTCCAAAACATTCATTTCGAATCAGACAACATAAATTATGAAATTTAACAAACATTTGAAGCATTCCTTTTGAATTAAAAATATCATATTCCAATGTACATAATATCACCATCTTAATTACATTTTTTCAAAAACATGTCCAAATACATGTATATGTACATCTTAATGTTTCCTTTTTTAGGGACCCTCAAAACTGTTAGTATGTAGCTTCATTTGGCTTCATCAACACTACCAAATTTGTCGACATCCCTTCAAAACTGTCAACACGCACAAACCCTCCAAACGGTCAAAAGGAGAAACTTGAAAATCATTACATCAATTATATATAAAATTTTTGGAGATGAATGAATGGCCCCAATTTATTTACTCTACAGAAAAATGTGTACTAGAAATATATAATAAACAAGAAGGAAATGTATTAGAGCACCTTCAATCTTTTGTAGGAGATTCTTGACTTTGAACTTGTATCTATCATAGTATATGCTCACTTTGAGTGTAAATGTCTGCACATAGGACGCAAAAGATTTCTTGTCAACTACTGAACTACATATTTACATGAGAGAACATATGAAGAAAAGAGTGAGAGAGAGGGAGACCAAGATATTGAGGACTAGAATTTGAAGAGTTATCCATTGTAAACTAAGAGATAAACAACATAACAATCCAATCTAGTAATGAGTAGAATATCTCTTCAATTTTTAGATACACTACAACATAATACTACAATGCCGAGCAATAAGTCAAGAAGATCCTCAACAACTCTTCAATTGTTTATATCAACAAATCTATACACTCAACATGGATCCCTGTCTATGAACACATATCTATATCACCATGGTACATTCACTACCTGCACTAACTGACTGCCAGCCTACATGCTACAGGTTAACTACAAATTTCCTACACTCAAACCCATGCACCTACTGTTGTTTGCAGTGACTCTACCTAACCTGCATCTATGTAGGCCTCTCCTACTACTACTAGAAGATAACTGCTACAGTTCCTACTGCAGATTTACTGCTAAGCACATCATTTTCTGCCTCCTCCGTTGCAGTGATGTACTGCTGCAGCAGATTTCTGCATTAGACTGCACATTTGTGCTGCTAGCATCTGTTGCAGTAGTTGCTGCTAACTAAACTGCAGGATTCCTGCACGCTAGCCATCAGCATTCAATATTGGATAAAAAACATAGTATCGTAACATGTAATAATATATCTACTCAACCCAGACTTCAACAATGATTTAGTCATAACTCATAATTTATTCTTGGCTAACAAGTGAAAGAGAGAGAGACTTTAAGCCCACGGAGCCCGTCGACCGCCGCCATTGCCCAATACTTTCAGGCCATAAACAAGCCAAGCTTGAACATTCCAAGCGTGGCCAGAATTTCACAAGTACAGCTTCGTTGTATATCAAATTTGTTTATGCAGGGATCTACAACTAAGAAACTCATTGGGACACCAAGGACAACTAAAACTTCTCTAGCAAATCGTAAAAGCTATGCTAAAAGCATAATCAAACTGTTGGCCCATTGGTCATAGTCAACCTGATTTTAATAATTGATCAAAACTCTGTCTGGATATACGAAGCTTGTTGGGACATCTCAGCTCCTTGGACATAAGTAAGATTGGATATTCACTCCGTTCAAGACTGAAGATCTGTTTGCCTACTTGAGTCTGTACTTCCTATACAATGTAATTTTTCACTTTATTTGAGTCTAGGAATACATTGTACACCGAGTCATACTGGCAAATAGGCTACTCCCAAATAGTTCAAAATGTTTTTAAAATGACCTATCAAAATGTTTACAAAAAGGTTTTCAAAAAGGTTTTCAAAAATCACCAAAAATCTGTTTTAAAAACCCTAACCTAACCCTGACAGAACTCGGCCAGAGTTCGGCCAGAGTTCGGCCAGAGTTCGGTTGGTGGCCGTTTGATTTTTGAAATTCTCTGGAACTTGGTCCTCCTGCAGTTGCGGATTTGACCGAGATTTGCTCATCGAGTTCTGCCCGAATTCTGCCCGAATTCTGACAGAGTTCTCCCTTTGGAATTCCTATAAATAGAGATGGATTTCGATCATTTCAATTCACTCATTCACTTTCAATCTTCTCTCTATATAAAAAGCTTTCTGCCTTCCAAAGAGTTTTCTAGAGCTTTCATTTTCAGATCCCAAGCCAGTTACAATCCTCTAGTCGATTTGCCAGTGCGGTACGGTCTAGAAGTTTCTGAGAGATTGTAATCAGAAGGCTTGATTGAAGAATACCTCTTCGCATTTAAAGTTGGACGAGTTCTTCGTATCAAAGCTCACGTTGTAGAAGTTGCAAGGACTTCGTAAGAAAACTTGCAGTTTTTCCTATAGTGGATTCAACTGGTAGCAAGAGTTCTACCGACTGGATTAGTCCTCAACAGAGGGATACCAGTATACATCGCTGTCTTTGCGTTTGCTTTCTGAACTCTGCCTTTACATTATTTCAATTGTGATTATATACTGTGATTGTGTTGCTAACATTTTTTATTTAGCATTATTCCGCTGCCAACTCTATTCACCCCCCTCTAGAGTATTACGCTTTACTATATCGTTCCTATAATTGGTATCAGAGCGGGTGTTACAGGTAAAGCGAGGTAACAGTGCTATTATTTATTCATTATTTATTAGATCACAGCACATCACATGGCTACTATAAAATTCACAAGTGAAGGTCAGGCCACAAATAGACCCCCTCTGTTTGATGGTACTAACTACACTTATTGGAAAACACGGATGAGTTTCTTCTTAAAATCTCTTGATTTTGACTTATGGGCTATTATTCTTGATGGCTATCAGAAGCCACCTCGTATAAATGGCGAGGGAGTTTTGGTTGAAAAACCCCAAAGCAGTTATACAGAGGAAGAAAAGAAAAAGGTCAGTCTTGACGCACGTGCCATTAATGCTCTTTTTTGTGCCTTAGACAGAACAGAATTTAACAGGGTATCTACATGCACAACGGCAAATGATGTGTGGAAGCTTCTCGAAGTTACACATGAAGGCACGACTCAAGTCAAGGAGTTAAAAGTCAGCAGACTTACTCAAGAGTACGAGGCGTTCAAAATGAAGCCAAATGAAACAGTCACACAAATGTTCGAGAGGTTCTTGGATATTGTAAACACTTTGTCCTCCTTAGGCAAAGATTACAGTAACCACGAAAAGATTCGCAAACTCCTGCGAGCTCTCACCAAGAACTGGATTCCGAAGGCTACAGCTATCATTGAAGGAAACGACCTCACTACAATGTCACTTGAAGTACTCATGGGTAAACTACTCACTCATGAACTGGAGCTACAAGATTTTGAAGAACCTGCACCAAAGGAGAAGACTATCGCCCTCAAAGCTCAACACAGAAAAGCTGCTGAAGATGACTCAGACAGCAGTGGATCTGACGCTGAAGATCAAGCTCTCCTAGCAAGGAAGTTCAAAAGATTCATGAGACATGAGAAAAGAGTCAAAGAGAACAACAGCAACAACTGGCACCAAGAAGATGCTGTCTGCTATGGCTGCAAGAAGAAGGGACATATGAAGAAGGATTGTCCCATCAACTCATCATCGAGCAAGAAGAACAACAGGTATGAAAAAGGCAACCTGAAAAGATCAACGTCTCGGAAATATGCCAACACCAGCATATAGCATGAGAGTGAAGCTAGCGACTCAGAAGATGAACATTCAGAGGACGCTGCAAACATCTGCTTCATGGCAATCGATCAGGTACCTACTGAAACTGTAGAAACATATGATGACTTCACCTTTGAGCAATTAGGAGATGCCTTCAGTGACCTGATGCTTGACTACAGGAAACTGCGTAGTAAATATCAAACCGCTAAGAAGGTACTCAAAGAGTACAAAGGAGAAACAGGAAGACTTACCGACCTACTAGCTGAGGTTAGAGCTAATGTTAGTGAGTCTGGTGAGCTCTCCTCTATAAAGCTCTTATTACACGAGACTAAACAGTCATTCGAAGAGAAAGACAAGATTATAGACCAATTGAGAGAAGATCTTTCTAGAGAAAAGAAAAGTCTTTAATCTGCACAAATCAGAATGGAATCACTCACTTCTGATTATACTAAGTTATATGACACTTCCAAAAGATTAGAAATTAGGTTAGGAAAACAGCCTGAGCCTGCTGCTAACTATCCTAACACGTGTCACTTACCGAGAATTCGGAACATTCCCAAGCCAAACACTGTCAGACCAAACCATACAAAACCTTTACCCCAAAAGGTTAAGCCCAAACATGATCATAGGTATGCATTCTTCTATACTAGAAAACCCAAACCTACCAACCATGCACACCACTCAGCTTTCAACACTCGACATGCACAATGTCATTATTGTGGCCTCATTGGTCATATATCATCTGCATGTAGGATGAGAAAGCTTGTAAATTTAAATATTTATGCTTGGATACCTAAAGCTAACAATTCAGGACCCTACAAGAAATAGGTACCAAAGGTTTCATCTGCAAACTGTTTTGTAGGTGGAACACCCTTCACATGCTAGAAGCAAATGGATCCTCGACAGCGGTTGCTCAAGGCATATGACCGGTGACGCTACCCTATTTGCACCACTGTCGAAGAAGAAGAAGGAAGGTTATGTTTCCTTCGGTAATAATTTGAAAGGGTATATTATTGGTATCGGTGATGTTGGTAAGTCTCCCTATCCAGTGATTAAAGATGTCTGTCTGGTTACCGAGTTGAAACATAATCTGCTCAGCATAAGCCATCTAGCTGATCATGGTTATGGTATCAACTTTGGCAAAGACAATTGTACTATAGTTGATAGCTCAACTGGTAGTACTATCTTTGAAGGAATCAGGGAAGACAATATATATGTTTTCTATCTGTTGGAAGAAGCTAACATTTTAGGTAGATGCTTAATGGCCAAAAGTGATGAGAGTCATCTATGGCACATGAGACTCGGTCATGCAAACATGGATACAATTTCAAGATTATCCACAAAGAAGATAGTACGCGGTTTACTAGACATAACATTCAAGAAGGATTCGGTATGCAGCAAATGTGAAAAGAACAAGGCTACCTGATCCACATTCAAGTCTGTAAACGCAGTATGTACTACTAGACCTCTACAATTGCTACACATGAATTTATTCGGTCCTAGCAGAGTTGCTAGCCTCGGAGGTAAATTATATGCATTTGTTATTGTAGATAATTTTTCTAGATACACGTGGGTATATTTCTTGACACGCAAGAATGACGCATTATCCGAATTTGTCGTCTTTTGCAAGAAAGTACAAAATGAAAAAGGTTACATGATCACTCGAATTAGAAGCGATCATGGAGGCGAATTCGAGAATGCTGATTTCGAGCAATTTTGTGACACACACGATTTCATACACGAGTTCTCCTGCCCTAGAACTCCACAACAAAATGGAGTTGTGGAACGTAAGAACAGAACTCTAACCGAAATGGCCAGAGTGATGTTAAATCAATTTAGCCTACCCAAATACTTCTGGGCTGAAGCTGTCAATACAGCTTGCTTTGTGCTCAATAGAGTTCTAATTCGACCCAAATCGAAGAAGACTCCTTTTGAGTTATGGTTTGATAGAATTCCTTCAGTTTCATACTTTAAGATATTTGGCTGTAAGTGCTTTATTCTTAATACTAAAGACAATTTGGGAAAGTTTGACAAAAAGGCCGATGAAGGTATATTTCTAGGTTATGCGACAAAGAGCAAAGGGTACAGAGTCTTCAACAAACGTACCATGATCATCGAAGAATCAATCAACGTCACTTTTGATGAAATGAACCAAATGTCTCTCGATGATAGTTATGAAGATCTGCCTACATCAAGTTCGACATCAGCTGAACCTGAACCAAGCTCTGCACTAGCTGAACCCCCTAGAGGAGATCCAGGAACCAGCTATCTACAGAGTCTACCGAAAAGGTTAAAATTCACAGCTGATCATCCAAAAGATTTGGTAATTGGTGACATTACCAGAGGAGTAAGTACTCGATCATCCAGTAGAGATATTGTTTCTAGTGTTGCTTTTATTTTACAACTAGAACCTAAATCTATTGATGAAGCATGTAGTGATAGTTTCTGGATAGATGCCATGCAAGAGGAATTGAACCAATTTGAACGGAATCAAGTTTGGGAACTTGTTCCCAAGCCTATTGATCATCCGGTCATTGGCACCCGTTGGGTATTCCGAAAAAAACTAAATGAGGATGGTTTAGTAACTCGTAACAAGGCTCGACTCGTAGCTCAAGGATACAATCAAGAAGTAGGTATCGACTACGATGAGACTTATGCCCCAGTTGCGAGATTAGAATCCATTCGAATGTTATGTGCATTTGCATGTTTTCATGATTTCAAACTTTTTCAAATGGATGTAAAAAGTGCTTTTCTAAATGGCTTTATAAAAGAAGAAGTTTTTGTAGCACAACCTCCGGGTTTCACGGATTTCAAAATCCTGACCATGTTTTCAAGTTGAAGAAAGCCTTATATGGTTTGAAACAAGCCCCTCGTGCTTGGTATGACCGTCTAAGCTCTTTTCTACTTGACAACGGTTTTTCAAAAGGAAAGGTTGACACTACACTTTTTATTAAATCTTTTAATGGCAAGCTGCTTTTAATTCAAATCTATGTTGATGATATCATATTTGGATCCACTGATGAATCTCTTTGTCAAGAATTTTCTAAGTGTATGCAGAATGAGTTTGAGATGAGCATGATGGAAGAGCTGAAGTTCTTTCTCGGATTGCAAATCAAACAAACCGACAATGGGACGTTCATTAATCAAGCCAAGTACACAAAAGATTTGCTAAAGAAGTTCGATCTGGACAATGTCAAACCTATTGGCACTCCGATGGCAACTTCAACAAAACTTGATTCTGACGAACAAGGCAAGCCAGTCGACACACGTAAGTATCGAGGTATGATTGGTAGTTTACTTTACTTAACTGCTAGTCGTCCAGATATAATGTTTAGTGTTTGCCTGTGTGCACGTTTTCAAGCTAACCCAAAGGAATCACATCTAACCGCAGTTAAGCGTATCTTCCGATACCTTAAGGGCACTTCTTCTGTCGGCTTGTGGTATCCCAAAACTAAATCCTTTGACCTTATTGGTTATTCGGATGCAGATTTTACGGGATGCAAGGTTGATAGAAAAAGTACTAGCGGTACATGTCATTTCTTAGGCAAGGCTCTAGTCTCTTGGTTTAGTAAAAAGCAAAATTCTGTAGCCTTATCAACAACAGAGGCTGAGTATATCGCCGCAGGACGTTGTTGCGCTCAGATTTTGTGGATGAAACAAACCCTAGAAGACTTTGATTTATTTTTCACAAATATTCCCATTTTCTGTGATAACACGAGCACCATTAATTTGACTAAGAATCCTGTATGTCATTCTCGTACTAAACATATCGAGATTAGACATCATTTTCTTAGAGATTATCATCAAAATGGAGATATAAACCTTGTGTACATAGATACTAAAAATCAATTAGCTGACATCTTCACTAAAACTCTAGCGGAAGATCGTTTCAATTATTTACGTCGAGAATTAAGAATTTTGGACGTCAATAATATTAATTGATTTTATTTTATGATTATATATCATTATGCAAAAACTGTGTTAGAGACAAGCTAATAAAGAGTCTGTCTGTCACCACAACTACGGTTGAAGCGAAGCGGTACTTAAGAGTTCCCCGGTGAACCTCCGCCAGCTGGGACAGTACTCCTACAGCTAATCTGAGACAGTCGCTGTGTAACGACATTTAATTTATAAAATATTATTAATTATGTTATTTGAAGACTAAAATAACTAATCTTTGAATTAAATATTTGCAACGAGTCAATGAAAAAGAAGTAGCACAAATCAACTTTGAAAGAACCCTAGGCGAATTCGGCCAGAGCTCTGACCGAATTCGGCCCGAGTTCGGTTGAGGGTGTATATGTATATATACAGAACCCGAGAGCTTCTTCTCTTTCATTGCTTCCAAACATTCAAACAGCAGCTCCAGCCGCCCGAAACTCCTCCAAACCCTAGGTATTCACCAACCCATTGCTTTCTATCTACTTGGTGAAATCCTTCCAAAATTTGGAATCGTGCGGAGATCGTTCTTCTCTACAACATATCCAATTTTCGTGAGGTATAACTCCCTCTCTCTCCACCTTTCATATTAGTGCTTTTTATTTCAATGGCACCTAGATTTAATTCGTCAAAGAGGAAGAAGACCACTCCTAGTGAGGAAGGGTCCTCTTCGAATCCTCACACGGATTCCTTATTTTCGCCGGTCCAAAAGAGCGACGGCGCTTTCGATGGGTTCTTCTTTCAAACCCTCGATCAAGCTTTATTATGGTACGGTGACTTTTCCACCCGTTCTATATGTAGCGACGCTCTGGTTAAATGGACGGTATTCCCTGATCATCGTCACTTATTTGAGGCATTAGGGTTACACTTACTTGTTAAACTGTGCTTCCCAATTGCTACTAATGCCATTAGATTGTTCTATTGCAATCTCGTAGTTAACACTTTTGACGTGAGTACACGTGTCGGAGGCATAGACATTGACTTCAATGATGTCCTTCTAGCGGAGATTCTTGGTATTCCCAATGAAGGTGAACCGCTAGTTGATATCACGAAATTCGATTTCCCTGAAGGCACTACACTCACGAGTTTCAAAACGGAACTTTGTGCACCTGACAGAGTACGTTCTGGAAAGTTTAAGGCTAACAACCTGAACTTGTTCAACTACGAATTGCATCGCATCATCTACTCTACTCTTCTTCCAAAATCCACTTCCAAGGATGATGTGACTTCGCTTGAGTTGTCCGCCATGTACCATATTCTTAAGGGGATTCCTTTTTCCGCCCCTAAGACAATCATTCAGATGATGGGACGTTGTCGTGCTAGAGATCAAAATCTCTCTTACGCGATGATTCTCCCTTGTATCTTTCAGCGATTCGAGATCGATCTATCGACTTGTACTCAGGACTCTGAGCCCAAGTTACTCCAGCTTTCTCGTCGCAGCCGGACTGCTTCAGCTCCACCTCCTGCTCCTCCTACTGCACCATCTTCACCACATCAGCCGTATGCCATGACTTTTGAGGGCATACATCAGCATTTATCAGCTTTGCACGTCTCGATGACGGACATGGCTCACGAGCGAGAGTTCCACGATGTCATCCGTTACCAGGCGATGGCAAACTCCTTGGCTGATCTGTATTTTGCCCAGACTGGTCACTCTGCTGCTTCCATCCCTCGTGATCCAGCTTTTTCGGGTTACCGCTGTGAGGATGAGGCTGTTCATGCCTACTTCCAGCCAGGTAACGCCTATGACTGGTATCGTGCACCTCGAGATTACGTTGGTGAGTTCTATGCTGGCGCCCCTACTCATCCTACTGGCGCTGGTACTTCTAGTGCTGGTACTTCCGGTCATGCTAGCCACGCTGCTGATGATATTGATGAGGATAGTGATGATGAGATCTGATTTGATTATTAGTGATATTCTATTGTATACTTGGAAATGCTCCGACATTCCAAGTTTTTATCATTTACTTTTTATCAGTACTTTGTAGTTTGCTATCAGTATTTTTTATCTTCATGGACATGTTTTTGATGTTTCATTTATGACATCTCAGTTTATTTCAGCATTTTGTTTAAGCACTATCTCTTTATACTGCTTCTCCATTTTTAAACTGCCTGTGAAATAGCATGCCTGAGATTTCTTTTATGTTTTGAAGCAATACATGCCTGTGATGATAATTTGTAGACACTTTACATTCCTGTTATGCTATATCTCTAATTCTTATATTATATTTCTTTTATTTTCTCGCTATTTGTTACTTATGCATTGATTGCGGGGGAGCCTTCTGCATTTAATGCGGGGGAGCCTTCTCCTGTGCAATTATTTTGCTAAGTGACAAAGGGGGAGAAAATTAAAAATGATCTAACATTTTTTTGAGTTAAATACAGGTTATGAACAATTTCTACTTTTTGATATTTTTGAACAAGCTTGAACTAGCTTAATGTTATATCATTCATAGTTTGTCAATTATCAAAATGGGGGAGATTGTTGGCCCATTGGTCATAGTCAACCTGATTTTAATAATTGATCAAAACTCTGTCTGGATATACGAAGCTTGTTGGGACATCTCAGCTCCTTGGACATAAGCAAGATTGGATATTCACTCTGTTCAAGACTGAAGATCTGTTTGCCTACTTGAGTCTGTACTTCCTATGCAATGTAATTTTTCACTTTATTTGAGTCTAGGAATACATTGTACACTGAGTCATACTGGCAAATAGGCTACTCCCAAATAGTTCAAAATGTTTTTAAAATGACCTATCAAAATGTTTACAAAAAGGTTTTCAAAAAGGTTTTCAAAAATCACCAAAAATCTGTTTTAAAAACCCTAACCTAACCCTGACAGAACTCGACCAGAGTTCGGCCAGAGTTCGGCCAGAGTTCGGTTGGTGGCCGTTTGATTTTTGAAATTCTCTGGAACTTGGTCCTCCTGCAGTTGCGGATTTGACCGAGATTTGCTCATCGAGTTCTGCCCGAATTCTGCCCGAATTCTGACAGAGTTCTCCCTTTGGAATTCCTATAAATAGAGATGGATTTCGATCATTTCAATTCACTCATTCACTTTCAATCTTCTCTCTATATAAAAAGCTTTCTGCCTTCCAAAGAGTTTTCTAGAGCTTTCATTTTCAGATCCCAAGCCAGTTACAATCCTCTAGTCATTTGCCAGTGCGGTACGGTCTAGAAGTTTCTGAAAAATTGTAATCAGAAGGCTTGATTGAAGAATACCTCTTCATATTTGAAGTTGGACGAGTTCTTCGTATCAAAGCTCGCGTTGTAGAAGTTGCAAGGACTTCGTAAGAAAACTTGCGGTTTTTCCTATAGTGGATTCAACTGGTAGCAAGAGTTCTACCGACTGGATTAGTCCTCAATAGAGGGATACCAGTATACATCGCTGTCTTTGTGTTTGCTTTCTGAACTCTGCCTTTACATTATTTCAATTGTGATTATATACTGTGATTGTGTTGCTAACATTTTTTATTTAGCATTATTCCGCTGCCAACTCTATTCACCCCCCCTCAAGAGTATTACGCTTTACTATATCGTTCCTACACAAACACCCATGTTTAATCAATGTGTCATGATTACCAGAGTTCAAGTAATTTGTGTAGAACCCTAGGGGGGTGAATAGGGAAATAAAACAAATCTAGACACAAGAAGCTATATTACTTAAATAAAAAGAGAGAGAGTGAGAAAATCAAACACGCGATGTATCCTGGTCTCCTCCCTAGAGGCAATCCTGTCCCGAAACTCTTTCCGGCTTAAATCTACTATTGAGTAAAATAGTACACACGAGTTTGGATCCGAAGAACTCGCCAACTTTAACACGAGTTTGGATCCGAAGAACTCGCCAACTTCTTATACACGAGTTTTCTTACGAAGGCTCGCCAACTTCAAAAGGAAAAGAAGAGAACTGTTGATCTTCTAATACTTGAAGATCGAAAAGTACAACCCTTGAATACTCTAGCACTTTTGGAATGGATGATAATTAAAAGCTTAGGTAGAGTAGTAATTGTGGAGCTCTTGGTTGTTGAGAAATTTATGGCTTAAGTAGACAGCCTTAAAGAGAGAGAAGGAATCCATTTATATAAAAAACCAAGAGTAGGTGGCATTTAATGCTCCTGAATATAACCAGACGGCATACCATCGGTATGGACCGGCATGCCGTCGGTATTCCATTCTGAACAGTAACGGTAATAATTATATCCACTGGGGAGCATTTAATGCTAGCAATTAGTGCTAGCAATTAATGCTAGTATTTGTCCATTCAAAAATCAAATCAGATAAACCGGTATACCATCGGTATGCAGCGGTATACCGTCGATATACCGTTGCTCATCACAGAACATTTTGTTGCTAACAAAATGGTATACCGTCGGTATACTGTTGTATGCCGTCGGTATGTCGAAGTTCATCACAGAATATTTTTATGGCTAACGAAACGGTATACCGTAGGTATACTATTGTATGCCGTTGGTATGCCGAAGTTCATCACAGAATATTTTGTGGCTCACAAAACGGTATACCGTCGGTACACCGATGTTTATCATAGAACATTCTTGTTGCTCAGAAACGGTATACCGTCGGTATACAGCGGTATACCGGCGGTATGTCGTTCTTTTGGACATTGATTTTTGACTCAAAAAATAGAAGAGCTTTTTGTCATCCAACCTTAGGAGTTTACAGAAAGACCTAGACCTTGTACAGACTCGATATCTTAAATTTGTTGAGAGCCGTCTTTAAGGATCGCTGGTCTTTTCTTCAGTCTTCTTTTTGAAATATCCATAAGGCTTTGATGACTCGTCTTGAAGGGACATAACTTATGTAGTAGAGCTTTTGAAAGAATATCAATCTAAAATACAGAGCAAACTAGACTACGAAGATGTTGTTAATGTTATCAAAATAAACTGTGCCAACAATCTCCTCCATTTTGATAATTGACAGAACAGAGAGATAGCATCTTCAGGGAGTGACTCCCCCGTAGGTAGACAACTCCCCCTCAATACGTTTTTTTTCCTCCTTTGTCACTTATTCAAAGATGGGAAATAAGTAAAAAAAATTCAGCAATAAGTAGTGAAAGCAATATGGTGGACAGAAGCATGCATATATTAGATATGGAAATAGGGTTCATGCTTGAGACTACATAAATAAAAGATAAAGCTCTTCTCCACGAGTGTGAGCAAGACAATATCAAAACATAAGAAACAGTCCCCGTAGGACTACACACAACATAAAAATAAACTACTGGTCCCCAAAGAACCTCAAAGGACACACACTAAAATGACACAAATTTAGTCTACCACCATCAACAGGAGGCCGTTACTACTCATCCGCCGGATCATCGTCCTCCCTACCCTGAGTACCGTGAAATACACCGAAAGGATCCACGCCATCCGGGTACATGAATCCGTAGGCGTTGGGGTCAGAAAAGCGGAAGCCTTGGTACTGGGGATCCTGAAGTTTGAGATCCAGATAGTTATTCCGGTCCTAGAGAGTGTGCTGGATGAAATAGGCCTGGTCATGGAAGCAGCTATGGATAAGGTTCCTAAGGCCGCGAGTGTTGGCCTGTATCTACTCCTCCGCCTGAGCCATGTGCATGTCAAAATTCTTCTAGGTCAGCGGCATAAAACGTCAGGATGGAGGAGGGACAGAAGAAGGCGCAGCAGGAGAAGCAGCCGACGGTTCTTGGGAGGTAGACGTACGAGACACTGATGCACCAAGGATAGAACGGGAGAAATCTAGAAAGGAGGGTACGTCATCCGACTGGCAGAGTGAAAGATCCACATTCTTCGCCTCTAGGATAAGGGTGATGAAGGCCATAATTGAGGAATTGCTTCCCGCGGGCAGGACAGAGAAGAAGGTATTGAGAAGGGTCTTGGAAAATGACCAAGTCTTCTTGGAATAGAGGTAGTACATGCAGACGAATGCATCATTGGTGATCATATCGTAGTTTTTGCCCTTGGGGTAGATGGTGTGGCAGACGATTCGATGGAGCTCGTAGTAAAATGGCTCCAACTGCTTGGAAATGGCCAGAATGGCCGGAGGATTGGGTCCCTAGCAAATGATGGCACAGAACTCATCAAAGGAGACTTCGGCAGAATGATAGAGAGCGGCCAAGGTCGACAGAGCATCTCTTTTATTAGGGACTTCGAGAATCTCGGCAATGTCTCGAGCAATCAGGCAAAAGTGGCAATCATTCACCATGGTTTCGATGGCATTGTTCTAGAGATCGGGAATAAGATTGTAGTAGAATAGGCGCACCACCGCCGGGTAGACGGGCACCTGACGTCGCAGAAGAGATGAGAGGCCGACCGACTGAAAGAGGGATAGATGGCCGGAGAAAAGATTCCACTTTATGGCCTTTCCCTTGAAGACATTGTGGTTGGCAAAATGCTGGAACCAAGCGTCGACAGCCATGTCGGAGGTGAAAATTTTCGAATCATAGCCATGAGGGAGAGGCACGGAAGTGAACGGGTTTGCAGCGGTAGAGGAGGAGCGAGGACATTTGTGGGTTGCCATGGGTGGATGGAGAGGTATGAAGGAGAAGAGATGAAGAATGAAGAGAAGAAAGAAGAAGAATGTTGAGTTTATAAAGGAAGAAGGGAAATTGGAAAGGGTTTTTGAAAATATAAAATAATTGATGAAGTGAGTAAATGGGGGGAGTTTTGAAAAGTGTGATGATAAAAGTAATTAATTGAAGAAGTGGAAGGGGTGGGATGGGATGGGATGAGATTAGATGGGTAGTTAATGAGAGATAGAAAGTGATTTGATGGGTAGTTAATAAGAAAAGTGGAAAAAGATAGTGGAAGAAATGGTGGGGCCCGATGTAGATCTGACAGCCATTGTCTGCCTCAAATGGCATGCCATCGGTATACCGGCGTATGCCGGCGGTATACCGATTTTGTGCACATAACATAGTTCTGAACGTAAATCGGTCTGCCGTCGGTATGCCGCCATATACCGTCGGTGTGCCGTTGGAGGTGAGCTAAGTGTCCAAATGAATGATGCCTAATTCTTGGCAGAGAAATATAAAAGGATCCTCCGGAAGTGGTTTGGTGAAAATATCGGCCAATTGATAAGTAGTGTCAATAAAATCAAGGCGGATATCAACTTTTTGTTGATGGTCACGAAGAAAATGGTGTCTAATCTCAATGTACTTTGTACGGGAGTGACAAATCGGGTTTTTCGTGAGATTTATCGAGCTAGTATTATCACATTTATTAGAGGTGCAAGTAAAAGAAATGCCATTGTCTACAAGTGTTTGTGACATCCAAAAAATTTGTGCACAACAACATCCGGCCGCTATATACTCCGCCTCAGTGGTTGAAAGAGCAACAGAGTTTTGTTTCTTACTAAACCACGATACCAAGGATTTTCGAAGGAATTGACATGCGCCGCTAGTACTTTTTCGGTCAATTTTGCATCCGACAAAATCTGCATCCGAGAAGCCGTGAAGCTCAAAGGATAAAGATTTTGGATACCAAAGTTCCATATTAATGGTGCCTTTGAAATATCAAAAAATATGCTTTACAGCACATAAGTACGACTCCTTTGGATTTGCTTGGTATCGTGTACAAAGACATACACTAAACATGATATCAGGTCGGCTAGCGGTTAGATAGAGTAAGGTACCGATCATATCTCGATACCTACGAATGTCGACCGAAGTACCATCTTCATCATTGTCAAGTTTTATCGTTGTTGCCATAGGAGTCCTCATTGATTTGGATGAGTCCAGTTAGAAGCGATTGAGGAGATCCTTTGTATATTTAGTTTGATTGATGAAGGTTCCTTTGGGTCTTTGTTTGATTTGCAAGCCCAAAAAGAATGATAGTTCGCCCATCATGCTCATTTCAAATTCATCCTGCATTACTTTAGCAAATTCTATATAAAGTACATTGTTAGTAGAACCAAAGATAATGTCATTGACATAAATTTATACTAATAAGAGTGTGCCATTAAGGGATTTGATGAAAAGTGTGGTGTCGACTTTGCCCTTAGAAAAATTGTGAGATATAAGAAAGGAACTAAGGTGCTCATACCAAGCACGAGTAGCTTTGAGGCCATAAAGGGTTTTGTGTAGTTTGAAGACATGATGAGGAAATTGAAAATCTTCAAAGCTAGAAGGTTGCTTAACATAAACTTCCTCTTTAATAATACCATTTAGAAAAGCACTTTTAACATCCATTTGAAAAAGTTTGAAATCATTAAAGCAAGAAATAGCACATAACATGCGAATGGATTCAAGATGAGCAACCGGAGCATAGGTTTCATCGTAGTCAATGCCTTCCTCTTGGTTATAGCCTTGAGCAACCAATCAGGCTTTGTTACGAGTCACTAACCCATCTTCATTAAGTTTATTATGAAACACCCATTTAGTCCCGATAATGGGGTGGTTGTTAGGTTTAGGGACAAGTTCCCAAATCTTGTTTCGCTTAAATTGATTTAGCTCTTCTCGCATCGCTATCATCCAAAATTTATCATAAAAAGCATCATTAATAATTTTAGGCTCTATTTGATAAATAAAAGCTACGTTTGGATAAAGATCATGAGTGGAGATCTAGTACTTACACGGGATGAAGGATCACCAATGATAAGCTCCTAAGGATGATTAGTAATAAATCTCCAATCCTTTGGGAGATCCTCTTGAGGAGGCTCGAGTGGTGGAGAATCTTTCGTTGGAGGGGTCACAATTTCATTGTTAGATAAAGAAGGACGAGGATCTCCAATAGAAGAATTCTCCAAACCAAAAAAGATGTCATCAATATCATCGGATGAGGAGGATGTAGAAGAGTTAAGTTCATCAAAAGAGTCATTAATTGACTCTTCAACAACGAGACTTCTTTTATTAAAGACACGAAAACCTTTACTATGTATAGAGTAGCCAAAGAAAATACCTTCATAAGCTTTTTCTTCAAACTTGCCTAGGTTGTCCTTGGTATTCAAAATAAAACATTTGCATCCAAAAACTTTAAAATACTCAATAGAGGGAATTTTTTTAAAACCAAAGCTCATAAGGAGTCTTTTTAGAAATAGGCCTAATTAAGACCCTATTTATAACATGACATGTCGTGTTTACGGCTTCCGCCTAATAGTATTGGGGGAGCTTATATTGGTTTAACATAACCCGGGCGATATCGCCAAGGGTTCTATTCTTTCTCTCCACAACACCATTTTGTTGAAGAGTTCGTGGGCAAGCAAAATCATGACCAAATTCATTCTTTTCACAAAATCTTTTAAAATAGACATTGTCAAATTCCCCTCCATGATCACTTCTAATCTTGTTAATAGAAATGCATTTCTCATTTTGAACACGTTTATAAAATGCAACAAATTTACGAAAAGTATCACTTTTACTAGCAAGAAAAATAACCCAAGTAAATCTCGAAAAATCATCAACCAAAACAAAAGCATAAAGTTTGCCTCCAAGACTAGCTACTCTACAAGGACCAAATAAATCCATATGAATAAGTTGAAGTGGTCTAGAGGTACTCACAGAGTTGATGGATTTGAAGGATGACTTGGTCAACTTGTTTTTCTCACATTCTTCATATACCATATCCTTTTTAAAGGAGATACTTGGAAGTCCTCGTACAAGCTTCTTGGTTGCAAGACAGGAAATGGTATCCATGTTGGCGTGTCCGAGCCTCATGTGCCGAAGCCAACTTTTATCGTTCTTTACAACTAAGTACCTGTCATTGTTGTTACCTTCAACAAGATAGAGAACATAGATATTGTTTTCTCTAATGCCTTTATATACTGTAGATCCACTAGAGCTATCGGTAATGAAGCATTTGAGTTTAACAAACTTAATATCATAACCATTATACGTAAGATGACTGATAATGAGAAGATTGTGTTTAAGATTTGCAACAAGACAAACATTCTTAATACAAGAATAAGGAGGGGAACCGATATTACCATTTCCTATTATGTGGCCTTTAAGATTGTTATCAAAGGATACACGTCCTTCTTTCTTTATCGATAGCGTTGTAAAAAGTGAAGTATCACCGGTCATGTGCCGTGAACAACCGCTATCGAGGATCCACTTGCTTCTAGCATGAGAAGGATTCTTCACCTACAACATAAGTTGAATATAAACTTTTTGGTACCCGTGATTGTTTGGGTCCTTGATTGTCAGTCTTAGGAATCCATTTATAAACTTTCATATCAACTTGTTTCCTTGTCAGACAATAATTAGAAGTATGTCCAAGTAAGCCACAATAGTTGCATATCATAGAAGACTTAGAAGAAAATGTGTGAGTGTTATGCACATGTGAAGCTTTAGTGCAAGGAGTCCTACCATGAGTGTTATGATGATAATAAAAGGCATAGTGTGAGGTATTCTTCTTAACAAAGGGTCCTTTCCTTGTGTTAGGATAGGACTTGTGTGTAGTGTTCTTGTTCATGTAAGAGTTGTGACTAGTATTCTGATGAGTGTAGGCGTGTCTTGGAGCATATGTGCGAGTAGTGGTCTTATCACCTAGTTTCTTATTCTGTAAAAGAAGATCATTATACTTAGTAGAAGTATCATATTCTCTTCTATTTACAGCTTGAACTTTATACATAGCAAAATTATAAGCCCTTATGAGGGACTGAATCTCATCATCCTTTTTCTTAAAGATAACTTGAGATTCTTGTAACTTGAGTCGCAAAGAGTCTATCTCATCCGTATCGGAAGCAGGAGATTTTCCTTTTACATCAATAATAATGTTAGAGAGTCTTTCTACTTCTAGTTGAAGTACATCAACCTCTTTTAGTGATTTCTTGTACTTACTTCTAACACCTTTGTGTTCCTCATGTAGTTCAAGAATAGCATTTTCCAAGTCATCATAAGTAAGAGTATTTAAAGAGAGATCATCGAGTACCTCATCGGTTGCCATGAGACAAACATTTGTATTGTGTTTGCAATCTTTGTCGTTGTCTGAATCATTAGCATCGCTCTCACACCAGATGCTGGTGTTGGCATATTTTTTGGAGGAAGAGCTTTCTTTATTAGGCTTCTCGTACTTACTTGAGTCTTTTCTTGTCATAGTGCAATCTCTCTTGATGTGACCGATTCTTCTGCATTGGTAGCACGTCAGATCTTCATCGTTGTTCCGTCTAAAGCGGTTGGCTTTGTTGAACTTGACAAACTTTCGGAAATGCTTAGCTGTGACAGCTATTTCTTTATCATCATCTGACTCGTTATCGTCGGAGCTATCCTTTGAGTAGGATTTTGTAACTTTGAGAGCCAGAGACTTCTCTTTCTCTTTGGCCTTCTCCTTCTCCTTCTCTTGCATGGATGATTCCTCTTGATCTTTCATGTGAAGTTCGTGAGTCATAAGCTTCCCCATGAGGGTCTCAAGGTTCATGGTTGTCAAGTCGTTCCCTTCAATGATGGCAGTAGCTTTAGGACTCCATCCTTTAGTCAATCCTCTGAGAATTTTTTTGATCTTTTCATGAGCAGAATATTCCTTACCAAGAGAAGAAAGAGGTTAATGATATCACCGAAATGAGTAAACATGCAAGTAATAGACTCATCTTGTTTTATCTTAAAAGATTCATATTCTTGTGTGAGTCTACTAATCTTTGATTCTTTTACTTATGATGTTCCCTCGTGTGTGACTTCTAGCAACTTCCAAATCTCATTTGAAGAGTTACAAGTATAGATCCTATTGAATTCACTGCTATCGAGAGCACAGTAAAGAACGTTCATAGGCTTAGCATCTCGACTAGCAAGCTTCTTGACATTCTCAGTGAGTTTGTCCCTAAGGGTTTCAGCTACAACATCCTCAATAACTCCGGAAGGAGTAGGGAGACCATTTATCAGATAATCCCATAAATTGAAATCTATGGACTTCAGATAGATGCTCATCCTAATCTTCCAATAGTTATAGTTGGTTCCATCAAATAGAGGAGGTCTATTTGTGGAGTGTCCCTTATTGTAGAAAGTGTTGATAATAGGGTTAGTGGCCACGGATCACTCTAAGGGTGTAAATCCAAATCAAAAGAATAAAGCTCTGATACCAATTGTAGAACCCTATAGGGGGTGAATAGGAAAATAAAATAAATCTAAATACAAGAAGCTATATTACTGAAATAAAAAGAGAAAGAGTGAGAAAATCAAACACATGATGTATCCTGGTCTCCTCCCTAGAGAAAATCCAATCCCGGAACTCTCTCCGGCTTAAATCTACTATTGAGTAAAATAGTACACACGAGTTTGGATCCGAAGAACTCACCAACTTCAACACGAGTTTGGATCCGAAGAACTCGCCAACTTCTTACACACGAGTTTTCTTACGAAGGCTCGCCAACTTCAAAAAGGAAAGGAAGAGAACTGTTGATCTTCTAACACTTGAAGATCGAAAAGTACAACTCTTGAATACTCTAGCACTTTTGGAATGGATGACAATTAAAAGCTTGATTAGAGTAGTAATGGTGGAGCTCTTGGTTGTTAAGAAATTTGTGGCTTAAGTGGATAGCCTTCAAGAGAGAGAAGGAATCCATTTATATAGAAAACCAAGAGTAGGTAGCATTTAATGCTCCTGAATATAACCCAGATGGCAGACCGTCGGTATGGACCGACATGCCATCTGTATTCCGTTCTGAACTGTAACGGTAATAATTATATCCATTAGAGAGCATTTAATGCTAGCAATTAATGCTAGTATTTGTCTATTCAAAAATCAAATCAGATAAACTGGTATACCGTCGGTATGCAGCGGTATGCCGTCGGTATACCGATGTTCGTCACAGAACATTTTGTGGCTAACAAAATGGTATACCGTCGGTATACTGTTGTATGACGTCGGTATGCCGAAGTTCGTCATAGAACATTTTGTGGCTCATAAAACGGTATACCGTCGGTATGCCGTAGTATACCGTCGGTACAACGATGTTTGTCACAGAACATTCTTGTGGCTCAAAAACGGTATACCGTCGGTATACAGTGGTATACCGTCGGAATATAGCAGTATACCGTCGGTATGCCATTCTTTTGGACATTGATTTTTGACTGAAAAAATAAAAGAGCTTTTTATCATCCAACCTTAGGTTTTACAGAAAGACCTAGACCTTGTTCAGACTCGATATCTTGATTTTGTTGAGAGCCGTCTTTAAGGATCGCTGGTCCTTTCTTCAGTCTTCTTTTAGGAATATGCATAAGGCTTTGATGACTCGCCTTAAATGGACAGAACTTATGTAGTAGAGCTTTTGAAAGAATATCAATCTGAAATACAGAGAAAACTAGACTACGAAGATGCTGTTATTGTTATCAAAATAAACTGTGCCAATAAATTGTAATAATTGTCCATGAAAGATGGGCATTACATATATTGCACACAATTGCATGCTTACATTACATATTGGAAAATCAAAAGCACCAATATCATGCATTCAAACAGAGGATGCAAAATAAAAAACTTAATTTGAAATATCAAGGTTTAATTATCCAAAATAAGTAAACTTTGGGAATTAATATTTAGCATGCATCAGAAGCTCGAGTTTGCATCATCCAGTTGGATGTCCTGAAGGGGAATCTGAGTTTATTCATCAAGTGCATAGTGTCAAAAGATTGACACCAAAACCAACAAAAAATATTTACAATAGTAGCAAAAACCAAATAATAAAAAAATATAAATAAAAGTTACTGAACCAATTCCTACAAAAGCATCAAATTAACTGGAGTATATATAACCCTAGGAATATCAAGTTTAAACACACTAAAAAAATAAAACTATAAAATTTTATTTGAACACTTGAGCTGGAAACAAGTAGATTTTTTTAAGTAGAAAGTAAAATTTGATGTACCAAAAAATAATAACTTCAATAGCTGAATCAGTTTGCATCATCCAATTTGATGTCCTGATGGGGAATCTGAGTTCTATCATCGTACGCTTGATGGAAGAAAGAGTTTATAATCAAGAAATGAACAAAACTCCAAAATGATTTAGTAGAGTACCTAACATAAAATCATAATTATTAGAACATAAATATAAATTAATCATATGATACATATTAAAAAAATATAAAATAACCATGACACATTTAAATGATATTGGCTGCATACATAAACTAAGAGCATTAGATAGCAGATAACTAGAATATACTTTTTGTATAGACAAAATTTGAAGAAATATGGCAGACCTGGAAGTTGAAAATTGCCATTTCCTTGATTCTTCCATAAATAATTAGAAACCACTATAATTATCTTAGGATAAACATAGAAAGCTTGACATACAAATATAAGTCAATGAGCTTATAGCATAGATTCATAGATACCATACAAACATCAAGTAAAAGAATCAAAGAATTGGAAACAAATTTGAACTTAATACATTTATACCTTATTACTAAGTGATGAATTATAACTATCATCTTGATAAAAGCTAAAAAACTTGAACAATAACGTATAAAAACAAGTATACCTGATTAGGCTGAGCAACATCAGAGAAAATGACATCAACCATTCCTACTAGCATACGATATTTTGCAGGATGCCTAGCATCTTCGACAATGGGGTTAACATTTGTATGTATCTTTGCCATATGTACTAAGTCTCTACCACTTCTATGTGAAAATTCTACTACATACATCATTCCAGCCTATTGAGAGAAGATGAAAGAAACATTAGTCTTACAAATAACACTAGTTACATATAGAACTCAAGAGTCATGTCATATTATCACTTGTCAATAACAACTTACAGGTCCAACAATGTCTGATACGTGAGAAACTGCAGTACCCGATACAGCTCCAAGGTAGAGTACTGGAGCGCCAGGTTTCTTACAAACAAATCAAAGAAAAAAATTATAGCACAGAAAAATTTATGTCATACATCGAGCTAGTTGTATATTACTTGTAAGAAAAGGGAATCAAACTCAAGGAACAAACCTTCTAGCCTTAAACTCCAAAAGACAAACCTGGTTTAGTTAGCATATTTTGATATGTTTCCAGTTTGATGGCATGAGTATTATCGTTCTTTTTGCCAAAAAGATGTCTAACTTATGTATACTTTAGAAACCTAGTGGGGATAATAAAAATAACTTATAGTAGATATTTGTTGAAGGATTTTAACTGAAGAAATTATCTCATTTCTTGATAGGAATTATTTGTTATCATCTTCTCATATTGATGCATTGTAGTGTTTAACAAACTTATCTGAGATTCTATATTTTCATCTAGACCTCGGTGTCCAAACTAGGAGTAATAAAAAGAAGTGTTGACATGTAAGTGGAACACATGCTTGCTGGGGACGTGGATAGCTAAACTTGCAATGTTGCAATTTGAAAGAGATTGTCGTTTTCACAGTTCTGTAAATACATGTTGCTAACTAAGAAAAGAAAAAAGAAGTGCATTAGATTAGTAGTTGGAGATTCAAATAAGGTGACGAAGTAGGATTTTTAAGGACTTAATGCCAAGTTAGAATATGCTGTTGGAGGATATCTATTATAAATAATTTTGTTTCTTAAGTTTGTTAAAGAATAATGACTACTGAAAATAATAGCCTCTAGTTTATACCCTTAGAAATGCTTTTAGTTTTAAAATAGTAGGAGATTTGCTTATGGGAATCACTATATGGCCTTGGCTTTGCCAAAAGTTTTAGGGAACTACTACAAAAATTTCAAGCACCTAATTTTTTTGTTAACTTATGATATGAATAGAATAAATGCTCTAAATGTTTTTGTTGAGAAAGAAATACGGAAACCTTTTCCCAAACTGGAGAGTACCTGCGAGAGAACCGAGCAATACAAAGCACGAACCAAAATATTTACCACAGACAAACAATCCATGCAGACAGATAATTTTTGACGTAGAAAATCCTTGTGGAAAAAACCACGGGACGATCGGAGTCTAACCCTTGAGAAGCCTTCACTAATGAAATAAAAGAGTACACCTTCTACAAACTTCTCCTGATCCAAGAGGGATCCCCACAACACTTGGAAGCAAGAAATATTTATTACAAGGCTACGAAGAACAAAGACGACGAGGAGAGATTACCCGAACACGATCCTCCTTCGAAAAAAACCTTCAATCCTCCTTCTTCTCTCCCAAAGTTGTAATGGCACTCTTGCCTCCTTTTTCTCTATCTATCTTTTTTTCTTTTTTTCTCTGTGTTTTAATAGGGTTAGGAAAACCATATATAAAACCCCTAATCCCGCAGCAAAATCTGGATCGTAGGATAAGATCCAATGGTACAAAAAATACCCTAAAATTTACTTCAGCCCGTCGACACAGAGTTCTGTCCAAACTCTGTGTGGGCCGAACCAGCAAGGTTCTGGACACCATGGTACTGAACTTAGCCAAAGTTCGGCTGGGGACCGAACTCAGCCCGAGATCGGTCTCACCAGTTCCAAAATGTTGTTTGGTGGCTCCCGAGCTTCCTCTTCATCTTCGATTGGCCTCGTCACCTCCTCGAACTACTCTGACACACATACGGCACTCGTCGCACTCGGGGTGTTCTCCATATAGGTTGGGAACCCCACCGACTCTAACATATTACCCTTTCACAACTAGGTGGAGGGGATTGTCATCCCGACGATCTGCCTGCAGAACTCAAACTTTTCCCTTTGTAGAATCTTGGTGAACATGTTTTCTCCGTTACCATCCATACGAACCTTCTCAAGCCCTACGTCCTTCTTCTCAAGTACATCCCGTATCTAATGATACTGAGTCGCGAAGTGCTTTGACCAACTATGAAAGGTTTGATTCTTCACAAGGTGAATGGCACTGACTATCACAAAACAATGTCTACTGTACTTACTTCAGCCCCATTTCCTACAACAGCTATTTCATCCACAACAACTCCTTGAAATCCTCTGCTGTCGCAATGTACTCTACCTCTGTCGTCGACAAGCAACATACTTCTGCAACCGCAACTGTCGCGATACCGCTCCACCAGTAAACATCATCATATATCCTAAAGTCGATCGCCTCGTGTCTACATCTCCAGCCATATCAGCGTCGGTATACCCAACCAGCTTCAGCTCGTCACCACCAAAAGAAAGTCTCCAATCGACAGTGTCCTGAAGATATCGTAGGATCCACTAGACCGCACTCTAATGTACCCTTCCATGATTTGAAAGATACCTGCTAATTGTGCCAACTGCATAAGTGATGTCTAGCCTTGTACACACCATAGCATACATAAGACTCCCCACAGCTGAAGCATATGGAACCCGCTCTAATATTCTTTTTCGTCCTCGGTAGATGGATACTACTCCTCAGTGAACTTAAAGTGAGCCGCAAGGGGACAACTCACATTCTTCGACCCATCCATCCCGAAACACTGAAGTACCCAGTGAATGTACTTCTTTTGGGACAAGTATAGCAGCTTGGACCCTCTCTCTCTTTCGGCTGATCTTCATCCAAAAAATAGTCTTTGTTGTGCCCAAATCCTTCATAAAAAAGGCCGTGCCCAGTTGGCACTTCAACTCCACTATCCTAGTGGCATTCCAATCCACTAATATCATATCATCAACATAGAGCAATAAAATGATGAAATCATCCTCGGTAAAGTACTTGGCAAATATACAGTGATCCGATGTCGTCCGTGTATAACCATGGTCCCCCATAATTGACTCAAAGTTCCTGTACCACTGCCTCGGAGCCTGCTTTAGACTATACAAGCTCTTCCTCAACCGACAGACCAAATGTGACTTGCCCTTATCACAGAATCCCTCTAGCTGCTCCATGTATAACTCCTCCTCAAGATCATCGTAGAGGAATATCATCTTCACGTCTATCTGCTCGACCTCCAAGTCAAAATTGGCTGCTAATGCTAGCACCACCCGAATAGATGACTGCTTGACGACTGGCAAAAAAATCTCATCATAATCTATGCCTTTGCTGACCGTAGCCTTTAACTACCAGCCTCGCTTTGTATCGAGGGCGAGTAGTATCATTCGTCTGTTTTACTCTAAGCACCCATCGATTCTTAAAAGCCTTCTCGTCCTTTGGCAATCGTACCAGCTCGTAAGTAGAATTGGCGTATAAGGAACTCATTTCCTCCTGTATATCCTGCATCCACTCCTGACTTTGTTCGTCTTCCATAGCCGCTGCAAAGCTTTCGGTCTCTCCCCCGTCAGTTAGTAGCACATACTCACTCGGTGAGTATCTCGTAGATGGTTGATGCTCTTTGTTGCTCCTTCTCAATGGAGCCACTGGTGCTGGTTGTATACCAACGGCCTCCTCTCCTTCAGGAACTACCTCTCCGATATGATCATCCTCTTGAGGACACCCTAACCACCATCAGCAGGCTAATGATCAAGGTTGGAAGCAACTCCTTGCACTGGCTCCTCCATAACTGGATCCTCTGCGATATCCTCTAGAAACTGCTAAAAGCAAAATAACTCTAACTCAGGCAATTTCTCAGTCTTAGAAGGCGTCTCGGAATCCTGATTGTTGGCCATGGTCTTATCCTCGACGAATATCATGTTTCTACTTCTTTAGAGCTTTATTCCCACTAGGTTGTAGAGTCTATAGCCAAACTCATCCCGACCATAGCCAACAAAGATGTACTGCCTCATCTTTGGCTCAAGTTTGGACCTCTCGTCCTTCGATACATGCACAAAGGCCTTACAACCAAACACTCGCAAGTGATTGTATGACGGCTCTGATGGAACTGGGGATTCCCAGGACCCTTACTTTAGTGTACGTATTGATCGATAGAAAGATAAAAAGATTTAATACGTGTTCTAACCCTTCATAGGCGGAAACTATGGTTCATGAATTATACTTGCGACGGAAAGAAGACAAGTAATTCCTGGAAATCTCGAGCGGACGACCCCAAGATCTTCTACATGTATTCTTTCCTCAAATTGGACATCGTGTGGGCGACGATCTTCCATCCTTTTCTTCTTTTTGGCAGCCCTCTCTTTCTCTCCTTACGTGAATCACGAATTTAGAGAAAGCTTCAGATTTTTTGATCAGTAATATGGCAGCCAGAGAATAGAGGATATATATAAGCTACGACAGGGACCAGGAGGATAAATTTGGATTAGACCTCCTAACGGATCTGGATATCCCGTGTTCAGTCCGAGCACATAATCCAGGCCCATTAATAATAGCTCGGTCCACTAATGAGCTATTATTGCACTACCTCCCTAATTCTAAATTATGTTTGTGGGCTCCTTTTATTCTATGCTCGTTTGGCTCCCCATGTTAAGATATCATATGTTCGTCGATCAAATTAAGTTACTGACAACTATATTGATTCAACATCTTTTATCCTTAAGTAGTACCGCTCAACATTATTTGTCATGTCGGATATAATCCACCTGCAGGGTTTACATGACAATCCTTATGAGCTCCTTAAGAGGACATCATCAACCCGATGTATCGGGACATGAATTCCATTTATAATCAACAACCCATCATATATACAATATTATTACCCAATTCATAGAGGTTGCTGATCCATAATGAATCTCACTCTTTCATGAGTCAAAGTAATGCGCACTGCATATACATGTCTGTTATTATATCCGAATTAAGAGCACAAGCATCCATAATAACAGAGGTGTTTGTTCTCTTATATAGTCAGTAAAAAGTGAACAACCTCAAGTGGTCCTGTTCAATTCACACAAAGTATACTAATATAAACCTATAGTCAAGATAGACTAATACCAGATTATACTACAACCTTTCCAATAGATTGTCCAAGTCCATCTAGGTTGTGAACTATTTATATACTCTATAGGAAATTGATAATATGATCTTCTGTGTGACACCACACACTATATTATCTATAATATAGAATATCAAACATTTGTATTAACACTTGCAACAAATACAATATGCAAACATTTGCCAATATGATTCTCATTCAAAATTTAAGAAAATAAGATTACTATAAAAGTGATGCTTTTAGTATATAACCCTAATAGGCTCTTTGCCATACCATACTTTGTCAAGAACATCATCCTGCAAAGGAGCACTAGGAGATAAATTAATAATATAAGCAGCTGTGTAAAGTTCCTCACCGCAATAGTTGCCCGACAAGTTTGCTTCTGACAACAAATACTGTACACTCTTTATCAGCGTCCTGTTCATGCGCTCCGCTACACCATTTAGTTGAGGTGTCTTGGGTGGAGCCTTCTGGTGTTATATCCCTTGCTCTCTACAATAAGCATAAAAGAGACCAATGTATTTGCTGCCAATTGTCGGACCGAACACACAATAACTTCTTGCCCGTCTCTCTTTTAACAGAGGCCTGAAACTCTTTGAAAGTGGGCAGCAACTGATCATTGGACTTTAAGGCATTGACCCAAACCTTTTTGGAACAGTCATCAATAAAAGTTATAAAGTAAGAAGTACCACAAATAGATTTTACTTTTATAGGACCGCAAACATTCGAGTGAATCAACTCAAGCAACGCCAGCTTTCTTGAACTTGGATGACTTTAGAAAGATGCCCCATTTTGCTTCCCAACTAAGCAGTGCATGCACTTATCAAACTTTGTAGACTTGAGCCCTTGAATCACCTTCCTATTCACCAAGTAGCTCATCTCCTTCTCGCTAATATGGCCAAGCCGCTGTTTGCCATTGATTGTCGTAGAACAGAACAGTTTTATAGGAGGACTGAACTTTGACTCACAATTACAAACTTGCTTGTACAAAAGAGAGCCTAGGAACAAAACCTAGGAAAAGTAATCTAAGTACAATTATTTAATTTAGATTTTGGGAGGTGACGGTAGAGGCTCGGGAAAGTTCTATCAACTCTGCCTTACTCCTTGGACGATCGAACATAACCTCGGCTTGGTGAAGAAATGCTCGCTTCCTGCCTGGGTGTGTGTATATCTCTCTGTGTGTGTTTGTGTATGCAAAGGAACAGCACCTTACTATTTATAGAAATTCATGAGTAATGGGGTGTACAGCTGCGTGGCTAATTTTGGGCCACATCCTTGTATCTGTGTCTCGAGAAGTGGGCAGCTGGGGATTGGTTAAGATTGATCATGATCTGTTTGTTGCACTAAATCCGAACTGTTAAGACTTGGTCAATTTCTGCCACGCGTCTCAACTGGTACTCTCTGGCGAGCCGCATGAATGATGCATCCTTGCTGAGCCGCATGAAGGATTGTCCTATAGCCGAGCTGTATGAAGAGTGTCTCATGACCGGGCCACATGAAGGTTGTCTCATAATCGAGCCGCATGAAGGACGTCTCATAACTGAGCCGCATGAGAGTTGTCTCATAACCGAGCCGCATGAGAGTGGCCTCATGACCGAGTTGCATAAGTGTGGTCTCATGATTGAGCCACATAAAAGTGGTCTCATGACTGAGCCGCATGAGAGTGGTCTCCTGACTGAGCCGCATGAAGGTCGCATAGGTGCTCTGTATAAAGAATCTTCTTTGTAATTTGTGAACTGTGCCAGATATCATAATGATTTTCTCGTCTTTTTAGGAGCATGTCATGTCTTGTCTTTATGTCAGAGTCATCATCTCTGTCAGAGCTGTCGCCTTTATGTCAGAGTAATTATGGACATCTGCTTAGGCTGATTTCAAACCGCATAAGGTTTCCTGCTATTTATGGGCCGTATGAATCTTTCTGAGCCGCATGAAGCTCTCAGTGCTTTTGAGCCGCATGAAACTCCCTCAAGTTTCGAGCCGCATGAAGCTTCCATATTGCTTTTGGGCCACATAGAAAATCCATGCTTCTACAAGATCCTCTTCAAAGTTTTCAATTTGTAAAATTAAAATACTTTGAATAAGAAGCATGGATATGTCCGCATAAGCTCTTCATGCCGTATAGGCTTCTCTGGCCGCATACTGGTCTCGTGCCACGTAGGCGTCCCATTAATTGTTTTTGATTTACTTTGATAATTTAAAGCCGTCTTTTGGATAGAATCCTAAGAGTCGACATTAAATTTTAGATTTGCTTTGATGATTCGGAGCGGTCTTTTGCATGAAAGGGGATAGAATCCCAAGAGTCGCCTTTATCTTTTAGGTAGCACAAAACCCGAAGCATTGTCTATCGGTTTACACGCCTCTGTCAGCCAATAAATACGAGTAGTTTTTGAGGAGAGAGGTTCCTTCTTTCCTTATTCCAATTTTTTATTGCCCTAGTCATCGTCTTCTCTTCTTTCGATCATCCATGCCTCCCAAGGCTTCCTCTAGTGCTGCAGCGAAGGGCAAAGGACTTGCCTCTTCGTTGAACACGGCGAGTTCGATTCATCCCGACGTTCATCCTTCTATTAATGGTAAGAGCATCATGAATTCAAACCCTAACCATAATGGCTATGTCGTATGTTTTATGTGCGGTCCTTTCTCTGTTATGCCTCGGCATAGTTGATGCTCTTTTCGTCTTCACTGAACTGTTCAAGTTCTGTGTGATGAATCTGCATAAGCTGTGCCGTATGGGACGCATGAACGCCTCATGACTGAGCTGTATGGGGTATGCTTCATGTCCGAGCCGCATGAGAGATGTCTCAGGACTGAGCGCATGAGACATGCTTCATGGCCGAGCCGCATAAAAGATGTCTCATGACTGAACCGCATGAGAGATGTTTCATGGCCGATCCGCATGAAAGATGTCTCATGACTGAGCCGCATGAGAGATGCTTCATGACCGAGCCGCATGAAAGATGTCCCATGACTGAGCCGCGTGAGAGATGCTTCATGACCGAGACGCATGAGAGTTGTTTCATGGCCGAGCCGCATAAGAAATATCTCATGACCTCATAAGCACCTTATTAACTGGGCCGCATGAAGACCCACCTAACAGAGCCGCATAAGCTCAGAAAATATTAAGTGGTTTTCTCTGGCTATCTTCCGACTTCTTTCTTTTTTCTTTTCAATGAAATTGTCGATCAATCCTTCGGGGGAGCTTTTGGTTGGTCAAGCTCAAGTTGCTGTGGGTATAAGGTTCGACCATGTGGTCGATTATGTGTCAGCCCAAATCACTAAAGGTCAACCTTAGGGCAGGCTGAGGGATATCAGAAACCAATCCTTCTTCTTTCTCTCGGGCATAATGAACTCGGGGAAATTAGGGGCACACATCTGAAGCCTGCGTTCTTCCTAGGGGATGCCCTAACTATGAATAACTCCAGCGTTCTAGATATATCTGAAAGTTAGAGTTTTTTTCCAACGGGGTGGCGATCCATATTCCTCAGATGGAGCATCACTTCCCGCTGTCTTGGTTCAATATATTGCTGATTGACAAGAAAATGGTGGACTCCCTAACCCTGAGCTAGCAGGGTATGTTCGTGGGTGATATTCACTATAATAAATCATCGAGGTCGGTAGTTGCAAGCAAAATATAGATCAGACACTTTGTGATGGGGTTGGCCCTGGGCAGTTTCATAAATGTGCAAGGTCCCAACTTCCAGTTCTCCCAAGCTGACACTTTTATGAACCAGATTGCTAAAAAAGGGGTCGTACCCCACTGGTCGGCTGTCGCTGCTGAACTGGATGAACCCTACCCCTTCATGGATCAACTTGACCTCGTGGATCTTGCAGACATACAAGGATCTCATGTTCGAGATTGGTCTTCATCATGCCATACGGGGCACTTATTATGGTCAGCCCATAAACAAGAAGCTGTTCATAGCTCTTCTTGAGATATACAACTGTCGTACGGGGACCTTCTTTACACCTAGAGGGAAGATGGAACTCGCTCTCCACGAGATGCATGAAGTCTCTAAGCTGTCCTGGGAGATGAAGTTTTTGAAGCGTATACCCCTACGAACGAAGAATTCGAAAAATTAGAGCAAAGGTTCCCAGGCTTTGTGGCTGTTTACCGGGAACTACTATGTCACCATAGTACGTGCCAGCAGATGCCAAAGAAGAAGAACGATAGCTCGAAAGGGAACCTTCCTCATACCAAGACCTGGCTCAGCTACCTTTTTGAGCTAGGCGCCTCAGGCCGGGTTTTCTCCCGAAGTCCTCAAACCCGGGAGGAGGTGCAGAACTAGGTGTCGACTGCCAAGAGGGTGAAAACCACGGGTAACAGATTTGGAAGCCAATCTGACTGCTTTAATTACTTTTATCAAGATACCCAGAAGATGTCTGATAAGGTTCTTCTGGCGGGATTTCTGATGGTATGGCTGCGGAACTGTGTAGTTTCGGGAGGGGCTGGTGCTATTGAAAGAATCAGCCCTAACCTGATCCTTCCTGCGGTGAAGCTAGTCTTTGGGGCCAGACGAGCTTTACTCCCTGCCATGGTATGCAGCATATATCGTAGCCTCCGCGCCTTCTCGTCCAAAGTTATTGCTCATGATACGGTAAAAGACTTTGAACGAATCGAGCTGCCCTACCATTATCTGATGGGGTGGCTGTTGATGCATTACAAGTCTTTGATGAGGCCTGGCCCAGAGGATGACGTGACCGCTGATGATGCCTTCATCTATCAGTACCATCGCATGCCCTGAAAGTACACTACCATGCCAGCCTGTCGGATGGCGCTGGCACGAGTGGACATGTACTCCTTTTTCGTGTCTGTTCCTCATTTTACTGATGAAGAAGTAAGAGACTTGCATCTTGATGGTGTTGTGTCTCCCAAATTCTTGTCCAAGAAGATGCTCCTCTGGTTGCAGAACATCCGTCCTGCATATCTGGTGTATCACAACCGTAACTCCGTTTTTTTGGAGCCTTACTTACCTAGCCGATTCTCCCGACAATTTGGGTACAGTCAAATATTTTTGGACAATCCCAGCTCATGTCTGGGTTTTGAGGGTAGCATTTTTGAAGGCATCTGGGCTTGGCACTACTATAGCACGGTTCACACCCGTGCCATCTTCTCCATTCCCGATGCTAACGAGTCAGGACATATTTTATACATGGCGGCCATGTACCATATTATGGTGAATAAGCCCCTAAGAGATTTTAACCCAAGCACCAGCTTTATTGTTGGTACTGGCTTGGAGGAGAAGCCAAGGACCAAGAAGGGGAGGACAGTTGATGTGTCTGACTCGGAGTCTATCAACGTGGACGAAGAGGATGACCCTGATAACTTGCCTCTTCCTCATGCAGATGATTTGGTGGCAGATCAGCCCCTTGTTGCGCCTAGTCTTTCACGAAAATGAAGCATGCGTGAATCCTCTGCCGGCGGCATAACTTACTCCCGAAAATGGGCCGCGGTCAAGCCTCGAAGGCCGAGCATTAGCGAGAGAAGTGAGGACGCCGAAGCCGTTTCGAAGGTGAATCGAGTTACGACCATCTTTTTAGTTCTTCCTTTTCTAAAATATAATCTGATAATTTTCCTTTTCTTTGTAGGCGTCAAGAGAAGTGAACTCCTCAGAGCCGGCTACCGCCTCTGAGGTTGACCCGGCCATAGCCACCTTAATTTGTGCTATGACTGCCGAGCTTACTTCTACCACGGCCATCCCGGCGACGGTTGAGGTTCCTTCTGCTGCTGACATCTCAACCCGGGGCGATGTGGGCTCTACTGAACCAGTCTCCGAGGTTGCTGAACCTCCGCCGGTAGATACCAACCCAATTATACCCACCTTCGGGGCAGCTGGGGCAGAGAAGACGGCTGCAAATGGCTCAAATATCACCGCTGAGGAGGATACGGTGGTTGTGAGTGAGCCTCAGCTTCAGCAACCCTCCTCTGGTAAGCTATGACATGTCTTATCTAGTGAGGAGGTTCATTTGCTCTATCTTCATATCCTTCGGGTTAAGTTGATCGATGGTTGCTCCGGATATACAGGTCCTACTCCTTCGTTGTCGACGCCGGACATCATCAGGGAAGAAGTCACGAGAGGGGATCCGATGGAAGGAAGTATGCTTTCTCCTCCTCCAACTACTATCGAGAGACCTCTTGCTAGGTCGAGTTCAGGAGGAGACGTAGTAGAACTGCTGGGGCACAGAGAAATGGTCCCTACACCCTCCTCGATTAACGTAACTCTATCACCAGAGATTGACCTTTATGTACTGCCCAGTATTCGAATCCTTCGGGCTGCGAAGGAGGAGATGACTGCTATTCAGTCGTCCTATCGCTCGAAACTTGTATCCTTAGTGATAGGGGCATCAAGCTCTGGTGCATCTTCTTCACAACCGTCTTCGACTATGCCAGCTACTTTTCCTTTGACATCGTCTTCTTCGAAAGTTCTGGATGAATCGTCGAAGGACGTGATTGATGGTTTCTACCGCCATATGAAACAAGGGGTCAAAGTTGCCCTGGAGAGGGGGACATCTTTTGCATTGGCTCGCCAATGTGCCTGTGGTCAGATTGAAATCCTCAGAACACTTTCCGGTGGGGCAGGGATGGTAGAGCTCTTGGAGCCCAAATTAATAGAAGCTGGTCAGCTCGTAGCTCAGTTTAAAGGACTACGACAAGTCGATATGTCTTTAGCAATAGATCAGGAGCGCATCTTCCTTATAACAGCCATGGAAAATGTAAGGACGGTACGAGATACGTCCAAGCCTGCTCTAGTTAAGGACCTTCATGATCTGTCTCTAAAGTACGATCAACTAAGCCGCAGAGGAGAGGACTGTATCGCTCGGAAAGAGGCCGCATCTCGTGGGATAGCCGATACCAACGAGCAGATCCTCCAGCTTCAGAGGAAATTGGCTTCTTTAGAATCTGAGCTCTAGGCTTCCCGCAAAGATAATGAGCTAATTTTCCGTGAGACCGGCCAGGTCACCCGAACCTCTGCTGCCTTGGAGCGTGCACTGAAGAAACTTGAAGACGGTTGGCAGGCACATGCGCATATGGAGGATGCAGAGAAGTTGACTCAAGAGGCTGAGCGCCGGGCCACACTGTGGATTAAGCGATCGACGACCAAGCTGAAGGACCGTCTCAGAGAACTGTGCGTCGCCGAGCCGTGATCGGATTTTTCTCTTCTTTATTATTATGCCTCTCCATTTTTTTTAAACAGGGACGTGGTCCCAAGACAATGTAGCACTTTTGATTTGAAATGAATGAGTATGTTTACTTCATCATTTATTCGTGGTATCTGTTGTGTTCGAATAATACTTTTGGTGTTATGGTACTTGCCCCACTGGGGGACTTTCTGTGGACCTGTTACCCTTGGTATACCTTGGTTTTAAGTATGGATAATAAGCTTGATAGAGATACCTAGAAGGACTCCGTGGTAAGGTAGACATGGAAGTTCTTGGTATTGGGCGAAAGAATGCTATGGAACAGCTGGGCTCCAGAGGCATGTGATGGTGAAAAATGAGGTGCATGTACTAGAGGACCTACTACAGCATTTGTGGTCAGCTGCGAACATTTGTTGTCAACTTTGGACATATGTGGGCCAATTATCCTTGGCGTACCATGGTTTTGGGTGCGGATAATAATTCGAGAGAAAACCAACATACTTACTCAGAGGTAATGAGGACGTGGTAAAAAGGGGGTTTTACAACGGAGTCTTCCTACTTAGAGGTAATGAGGACGTGGCAGGAGTGAACTCAATGAAGAATACATAGGACAACTTAGAGGTAATATGGACGTGGAAGTTCTATGTAAGGGGTGATTTGTTTGTGATGGAAGAGAAACAACTCAGAGGTGACATCGACGTGGTTGTTTCGGAAATTTTGAGGACCTGTTACCCTTTTTTATGCACTGAAAGCGCGGGTAATAGATTATGAGGAAAATGCTCCTTTAGGGAGGAAGTTCAGAGGTACGATCATACATGACTTACTACCCAGAAGATGCGATATGGATTCATTTGAAGTGACCAGAGTATAGGTTCAACGGTACCTAAGGGTACATAACTCTACAATCTGGTTGATTTGGCGGATGTCGTTTAGACATAATATTTCTTCAGGAACTTGCCGTTGACGGGCATCATGAGCAAGTCTCCGTTTTGCTTTGCGAGACGGTATGCACCATTGGAGAATACAGCCTCAATGATAAATGCGCCCTCCCACTTGGGCTGGAACTTGTCGACAGTTTTATGAGTCATAACCATCGGCATACGAACTGCCAAAATGAGATCGCCTACTTGGAATGTTCTCAGTTTGACCTTTTTATTGAAGGCTCCAGAGATGCGTGCTTGATAAAGCTCGATTCGTTGTTGACCTAGCAGACGCTTCTCATCTAATGCCTCTAATTCTTGTAGCCGACGATGGTAATTATCATCTGTCGTTAATCGGTAAGTGAGGACGACGCGGAGCGAGGGAATTTGAGTTTCCAAGTGGAGAATTGGCTCACTTCTGTATACCAAAAATAATGGTGTATTCCCAGTGGCCGTCCAGACTGTAGTACGTTATGCCCAAAAGCGTTCGCCAAGCTTTTTGTTCCAGTCGCATTTGTTTGAGGATACGAACTTCTTGAGAAGCTTGATTATTGTTTTGTTGAATGCTTCAACCAGACCATTAGCCGTCGGGTTGTATGGTGTTGAAGCAATATTCTGAATTCGTTGTTTGTCGCAGAACCGATAGAAGGCATGGCTTGTGAACTGCGGACCATTGTCATGGATGATCCTTCGAGGTAGTCCAAAGCGATAGATGACGTGATGCTTGACGAAGTTGATCACGTTTGATGTCTTTACTTCTTCAAGCAGAATAGCTTCCGCCTATTTGGAGAAGTAGTATGTAATTGCGAGTATAAAACGGTGTCCTCTAGACGAAGGTGGAGTGATTGGACCAATGATGTCCATTCCCCATGCTTCGAATGGCCAGGATGCCACCCTCGGATGTAGGAATTCGGATGGTTGATGTATAAAATTCGTGTGGACCTGACAAGCTTTACATTTTCTTGTATAGTCTATCGCATCTGCTACTATGGTAGGCCAGTAATAGCCCATCTGGCAAAGGCCGTCTTACAATTTTGGGCCAGGTTGATGTGCCCCACAAACACTGTCGTGAGCTTCGTGCACAGCTTCTTTGGCTTCTGTATTTGACAAACATCGGAGCAGAAATCCAGCGTAGGATCGCCGATACAGCATTTTTTTCTCTGTATCGTAGAATAATCTGAGAGAACGTCTTCTGATAGAAGTGGCTTCTTTTGGATTTTTCGACAAGATACCATAGACTACGAAGTCAATAAATGGAAGTCTCTAGTCCTGTGTTTCGTCAACCTCCAGGGCAGAGTATCTCACAGTAAATTGCACGTTGTTCTTAGGATAGACCAATTCATGGCCTATTATCAACCAAATGTTGAGTATGATTTGGAACCGCCAGAGAAGCGACGAGTCCTGCTAGGACATCGGCTTCAATATTCCGGAGTCTTTGAACATGTTCTATGAAGAACCCTTTCAGGGACGTAATGATGGCGATTGCTATTTGATGATAGGGGATCATGTCTTCATGGCGAACTTCATATGAGCCCCGGATCTGATTGACGATTAACTGTGAATCGCCATATGCTTCCAAGTACTCTACCTCCAGTTCCTTTACAAGTCTGAGGCCGATAACCAAGGCGTTGTACTCAGCCACGTTGTTTGAATAAGGTTCTGTGAGTGAGTATGCCCGATTGATCACCAATCTAGAGGGAGAAATTAGTACCACTCCGACCCCAACGACGATGTTGCCCTTGGGCCCGGTTCTTGAAGCACCGTCGAAGAACATTCGCCAGACGGTATTATGGGAAGCCATATTTGAATTGGCGACCTCGTCCGGGATCTCTTTATATATTTTGGTTGACTCTGAACCTGGATGGGCCGCTAAAAAGTCTGCCAGAGCTTGACCTTTAACAGCCTTTTGCGGACGAAGATCATGTCGTAGGGGGACAATAATATCGACCAGGTAGCAAGGCGAGAGCTGAGTGCACCTGGTTTGGTCATGAGGACCCTGAGGGGTTTGACTCGTGATATAACATGGATGGTCTATCCTGTAACATAGTATCGCATCTTTTGAATAGCGAACACCAAAGCGAGACACTCATTCTCCACGACGGTGTATTTGTGCTCGGGTCCTATCATAATTTGGCTGAGGTAATAGATAGCTTGTTCATGCCCTGCATTATTGTTTTATGCTAGTAGAGGACCGAGGGAATGCTCCATCGCTCGTACGTAAAGCAAAAATGGCTTTCCAACGACCGGGGCCACCAGGAGTGGAGGGTTCGAAAGATATTCTTTAATGTTGTCAAAGGCACACTGGCACTCCTCATCCCATACGAAGGAGACGCCTTTCTTCATGAGGTGTGTGAAGGGTTAACATCGTCCGGAGAGGTTTGAGATAAACCTCTTGATATAAGCTAGCCTCCCTTGAAGGCCTCGGAGTTCACGGAGATTTCTCGGGGGACCCATCTCCATGATTGCCTTCGTCTTCTCAGGGTCTATATGCATTCCCTGGGCGGTAATGATAAAACCCAAGAATTTTCCACTGGATACAACTAAGAAGGATTTGGTGGGATTCATCTTCAAGTTATGTGCTCGCATCAGGTCTAATACTGTCCTCAGATCGTGCAGATGAACTTCCTTAGAGCGGCTCTTGACGGCGATGTCGTCGACATAACATTCCACTGTCTTACGCAGGTGATCTCTGAAGATGACACTCATAGCTCGTTGATATGTGGCGCCGGTATTCTTTAAACCAAAGGGCATGACCTGTGTAGCAGTACCACCAATTGGTGTTCGGAATGATGTATGCTTTTCATCGTCAGGAAATATTTTGATTTGGTTGTATCATGAGAAGCCATCCATGAACGACATGCGCTCAAAGCTAGATGTGCTGTCAATCATTATGTCCGTAATTGGAAGAGGGAACTTGTAACGCCCCAGTCCCAAAATACGTAGGACTAGGAACGTAGACATGCCAGCTCTATTCATACGAAGTACGTAGGTCTCGTATGGATACATAAGCTATAAAATGCATTAGAACCATAACTAATCTCATCCATATAAAATAAATAAATAAAAGATATCATATAATGATAATAAATTGTCTTGATACAATATGTTGGACGGAGACAAATCCACTACCAACAAGTAAAGGAAAAATACATGAGAAAGAAAATGATTTTTGATGAGCGAAGCGAAGACGATCCAAGTACAATCATCCTCAAAGAAATAGCGATGATCACGGCTAGAGCTAGAACACCTGCGAAAGACAAGGGCACACACCTGGCGAGATAACCAGGTCCTCAGAGGGACGTAACAAGACACATAATATCATGCCATGTAAACTGAATAAGGATTGCTCAAATAAATAAGTTAATTGATTTATAACATGTTCCAATATACACCTATTGAACTAGCTTACCATCCCCCCAACCAAACAAGGACAGGAGATGGTAAACTAAATTCATGATGATGTATCTTTTCATTCTATGAATCCAATGTGGTATCCGGACCCCAATAAGGTTCAATACCTTCTCATCGAAGTAGTAAGCCACACCTACAACCAAACAAGGACAAGATGTGACGAACTAATCCGCAATAAATTATTGTTTCAAGCCACGGTCAGATACAAGTACCCAAACCAAAAGTATTCATACCTAACGGATAAGGTAGCCTAACCATTCTAAGTGAAATGTAGTTAAGAGCAATCCTACCTACGCATGGGCCCTGGCTAAATAGGATCGGCATAGTCCCCCCTTGGGGCACCAAAGGCCCAATCAGTAAGAGCATAACGTTCCGTAGAACGTCAGTGGCCGTCAGTTATCATGGGTCATCAACCCCATATCTCCAACGGAGCTTCCGGGTCACAAGGAAAAGTGCATCGAAGCCCATATGCTAAGAAATTGTCCTCCCCGTCCAATGCCTACTATATTGTATCCACAACAGAAAACCTCTATAACCGCTAAGTCAAACAAGCATGCAACCTCTATTAGCGGTTATTCCTATCGTACGGCTTATACGCACCAGTGGCCAGCCAGTCACGCATGTCCGTGTTCTACATGCGACACACAACTTCGTGTTACAATGTGTTAAGGCCAAAGAATGCAACACACAAGGTGGTCCCTTAAATCTAGGTTTAATGTGTAAGAAAAATAATACATTGTAGGAAATATAACTGAACAGTAAGTTCTAACAGGTTATGCCATGTATCACAGCTTATTTTGCATAAAAAATAATAAATAATGCATAAAATATGAGCTAAAATAAATAAACAGCAAATGGCAAGGTATCTTGTCTGGTAGTACGCCTGGTGTACTGCAATGATCAAGGTAGCACGAACTGCGACTTTGGTGCAACTACTATGCAAGGTGACCTCTGATGGTGGCACGAACAGTTCCATCGGGTCCAGGACGGTCAAATTGGTTAGGGTCGATAGGTTGAAGGACAGAATTGGCAGGAGGATAGGAATAATGGGCGTAGTTACGGACGGAAGGATAGTCGAAGAAAATTTAGATAAATAATATATATATATGATTTAGAAAAACTATTTATAATATTCGAAATCTAGTTTCAGTCTAAATTATTGAAAGAAAAAATTACTTAAAGTCAATAGGAAATCATTTTTGGCTAAAAACTCTAAGTTCGTCGAAAATAGAATTGGTAGCTATATTTTTAATAGTAAAAATACTTTTAGATAAATATATGATATTAGTATAACTTATCAAATATCATAGGAATCACATATTTTAGGGAACCTACTTTTATTCAAATACTTTTTAGCATACAAAAATAAGTATTAATATTGTAACAACATATCTAGTCTTCGAAATCCAGTTTTTAAAATAATATAGGGCAAGCCTAGTACCATATATTTAACATACTATGAAAATACTAATAAATTTATTTACAAATAACAATAATACTTATAAAAAATAATGACTAGAATATTGTCAATAATACTAATATTAATAAGGTATAATACTAATATACAGTTGTCGTAAAGTACACATGCTTACATATAGACAGTTGTCCAAAAATACATCTCAATAAATATATTTAAACATTTAAATTATAGATGTTCAATATGAAATACTAAATATTATAATAATAATAATAATAATAATAATAATAAATAATTTTCATAAAATAATGATAACGGCTGACTCTTCCTTCTCGTTGCACGAGAAAGGAGGTCTACTAATAATAATAATAATAATAAACAAAAAATAAAATAAAATAATATGAATAGAACATTGTACTGTGACTGAGAGACCAACAAAAATATAATTTAGAAATAAAGGGGTTTAGAGAGGTGAGAGAGAGGATGAAGGGAGCAGGGAGAGGGAATTGTCGGGGAGAGTGAGGCTGAGAGGGAGAGAGAGGCGACGGGGGAGGAAGTCGACTGGGAGGCAAGTGGCGCGGCGTGGAACGGCCTTGGTCGGCGGAGGAGTGGAGCGGGGATCTCGGAGAGACGATCGAATAGGCACGCATGGGCGGCTGATCTGACCGGCGGACACAGGCGGCAAGGGCACGCCGCGATGGAGGAAACGTAGGGGGTTACCGAACTCACTGGACGACGGAGCGCTCCGGCTGTACCGACAAAACGGCAGGAGCACCTGGGGTGGAGGAGTCGCCAGGACGCAGTAGAATTCTGCGCTACAGGTGCGGGGTCCACGGCGGAGGGGCTATCGGTCACCTGGCGGAGGGTCAGCCAAGCGGTGGCACGGCAACGAGATCCGGCGACGAGTGGGGCTAGTCTGGAAAGGCTTGACGAAGCAAAGGACGACGAACCTGACGAAGACGACGGAAGGAGGTAAGCGGTGGTGGTGGTCGTGGTTTTATTTATTTATTTATTTGGGAATTTTGGGTGGCTGACGGTGGTGGTTGCGATGTGGTCGAGTGACTGGGCTGACGGTGGTGCTGTGGTCGGGTGGCTGGTAGGGGTATGTGGTTTGGTTTTAAGTGTTGGCCAGGAAGAAGATGGTCGGGGACGGAGGTTGGCTGGGGTTCCGGCGAGGGTTGGCCGCGGTGTCGGGTCACGGTATTGTGGTTACAACGGCAGAGGTGATGTTTATTGAGATATGGTGGTGGCGGGTTCGGGTGAAGGCTGGTTGTCGGAGATGGATGTAGGTCGGGCCAAGGGGCAGCGGCGGGTGGCTGTCGGAGTAAGGTAGAGATGCTGGTGGAGCAAGGAACAACGTGTCAGGGCTGCGGGGGTTGAGAATAGGGATAGGTTAGGGATTAATTGTGTCGGGATTGTCGATACAAAGGGGATGATGTATATGTAAAAAGATGGAATAAGATATGGACGGGAGGCGACATGGACACGATGCACTCACGTTTGGCTATGGTGGAGGAATATTATGGACTATAGAATTTTTTGGAGGAGTACCTACCTATTTATAGGTTATGGGAATTTCCAGTTGGATAAGGATTAAGAGTAGTTTAAACCCAAAAATAGATAATTCGCAACTAATAAATTTAAAATCAATCAAATCCAAATTCAAATCAAAATCCAATTTAAATCCAATTAAATACCGTCTTTTAGTTTAAAATCAAATAAGATAAATCATATTCCAGTTATAGATATTAATTTAACTATTTAAACATATCCATAAATCAAATCAAGATTTGAATTGCCACAATAATTTCAAAATATGTTTTCCAAAAATACTATAATAATAATTTCGAAAATATATTATTATTTAAAAATAAACTTAATAAAATATTTATGAAATATATATGTATACACGAAGAATATTATTTATTATTAATAACTATTTTTACGAAAGACTCTTTATAATAAAATAAATAAAATAACGGACTTGAAAACGTTGGTATGATAGCTAAAATAATTATTACATATATTATTTTGAAACTATAAAATAGAAAAATATTTTTCTAAAAATATGTACGCTCGCACATATTCGCACTCGTCGAGCAATTTCGAAAAACAAAATTTCGCACACGACGTACAATACAACTATGCGACGTATAAATAAAAATAAATAAAAAAATCAGTACAAAATTTATAAAGAAAATAGTAGATATTTAGGAGTTTTACATCCTAACCAACTTAAAAAATTATTTCGTCCTCGAAATTAAGAATAAGTAGGAGATGAGAAGGTACAAGGGGGTATCGATGGAGAACAAACAATGACAATGTTTCCACAAAATCATGTCGTAATAAATCATGATCTAATTCATAGAATTTAACACGGGTATGGTTACGAGGGTCGCGAGTTAAGGCACGAGTAGAAGATTAAGGGTTTAAAGTTTAGATCAAGAGTAACATGCAATAGAGAATGATATGGTATCAAGAGAAAAAAGTTATTGACCTAGTATATATGGGTACTTAAGAGTAGGATGAGGCATGAATAAGAGGTCGATTAGGTTCATGCCTAAATTAAGTGATTTGGAAGGTTCATGATAGCGAACATAGGGCCAAGAAAAGGACGAGTAATTTTAAGATGAAGATATAGCAACATTGAGTGGTAATGGTCATAATTGGTAGGACAGCTAGAGGAATTTCAAGTACAAGTGCCTTCGTCCTTCTAAAATATGTGAAGGTGAAGGCGAAAGCAATAGAGAGTTCAAAAGACGATATTATCGAGTACAAATACGTGGTTCTAGGACGACCGAAAAATTTCAAAGGAGTTGGCAAGGTAGTCGCGGATGGGACTCTAAAGGACAAGTTTAGCTACGTCCCCATCCACATAGAACGATAGATAAAAGCGAACCAAAGTGCACTCGGTTGATCAGACCATTATGCACCGGTTCTGATTAGACAATCTGTTAGTGGAGGCCTCCAATAAAAATTGTCCTTGATCAAGCTTGATAAGGGAATAAGCTTACAAAACTTAGGATAAATTAGCAGCATAAGATAGTCAAAAATAGTAAAATCATAGGCACGATTAATATTGAAAGAAGTGGAATTAGTCCAAACTTCTTAAGAATCTAGTCATGTCTTATGTTGGTGCCTATACAATCGTCCTATTGTCTACTTGCCTAAGACTTGGTTAAGGTCATGAGTAAGGTTAGGTCGTAAGGCATTCTACCCAACTTACAATAGTTAAACTAGTGGTGTGATGGAACAATTGGCCATGTCTACCAAATATAGGTTTCCTTTCTAACCAATATCAAGCACGAAAGAAGTGCACGAATCACAATAGAAGGGATCATGCAAGATGCAACTCGAGAAGTCAAGCGAGAAGGTGGTCAAGTATGTGGATAAGATCCTAGACTCTAATCCTATACGCAGGCTTGCTTGGTACGGTAAAGTGACCAAACAATTTATCTTGACCTGCATGGGCTACCACAAAAACATGTAACGCCCAGTCCCAAAATATGTAGGACTAGGAACGTAGACATGCCAGATGTATTCATACGAAGTACATAGGCCTCGTATAGATACATAAGCTATAAAATGCAGTTGAACCATAACTAATCTCATCCATACAAAAAAAATGAATAAAAAATATCATATAATGATAATAAATTGTCTTGATATAATATGTTGGGCAGAGACAAATCTACTACCAACAAGTAAAGAAAAAATACATGAGAAAGGAAATGATTTTTGATGAGCGAAGCGAAGACGATCCAAGTACAATCATCCTTAAAGAAATAGCAATGATCATGGCTAGAGCTAGAACACCTGCGAAAGACAAGAGCATACACCTGGCGAGATAACCAGGTCCTCAGAGGGACGTAACAAGACACACAATATCATGCCATATAAACTGAATAAATATTGCTCAAATAAATTAGTCAATTGAATTCTAACATGGTCCAATACACACCTATTGAACTAGCTTACCATCCCTCCAACCAAACAAGGACAGGAGATGGTAAACTAAATTCATGATAACATATCTTTTCATGCTATGAATCCAATATGGTATCCGGACCCCAACAAGGTTCAATACCTTCTCATCGAGGTAGTAAGCCACACCTACAACCAAACAAGGACAAGATGTGACGAACTACTCCGCGACAAGTTATTGTTCCAAGCTACGGTCAGATACAAGTACCCAAACCAAAAGTACTCGTACCTAACGGATAATGTAGCCTAACCGTTCTAAGTAAAATATAGTTAAGAACAATCCTTCCTACGCATGAGCCCTGGCTAAATAGGATCGACATGGTCCCCCCTTTGGGCACCAGAGGCCCAATCAGAAAGAGCATAACATTCCGCAGAACGTCAGTGGCCGTCAGTAATCATGGGTCATCAACTCCGTATCTCCAGCGGAGCTTCCGAGTCACAAGAAAAAGTGCATCGAAGCCCATACGCTAAGAAATTGTCCTCCCCGTTCAATGCCTACTATGTTGTATCCACAATAGAAAACCTCTATAACCTCTAAGTCAAACTAGCATGCAACCTCTATTAGCGATTATTCCTATCGCACGGCTTATATACACCGGTGGCTAGCCAGTCACGCATGTCCGTGTTCTACATGCGACACACAACTTCGTGTTACAACGTGTCAAGGCTAATTAATGCAACACACAAGGTGGTCCCTTAAATCTAGGTTTAATGTGTAAGAAAAATAATATATAGCAGGAAATATAACTGAACAGTAAGTTCTAACAGGTTATGCCATGTATCACAGTTTATTTTGTATAAAGAAAATAATAAATAATGCATAAAATATGAGCTAAAATAAATAAATAGCAAATGGCAAGGTGTCTTGCCTGGTAGTACGCCTGGTGTACTACAATGATCAAGATGGCATAAACTGCTACTTTGGTGCAACTACTATGCAAGGTGACCTCTGATGGTGGCACGAACAGTTCCATCAGGTCCAGGGCGGTCAAATTGGTTAGGGCCGATAGTTGGAAGGACAGAATTGGCAAGTGGATAGGAATAATGGGCGTAGTTATGGACGGAAGGATAGTCGAAGAAAATTTAGATAAATAATATATATATGATTTAGAAAAACTATTTATAATATTCGAAAACTAGTTTTAGTCTAAATTATTGAAAGAAAAAAATACTTAAAGTCAATAGGAAATCATTTTTGGCTAAAAACTCTAAGTTCATCGAAAATAGAATTGGTAGAAAGCTATATTTTTAATAGTAAAAATACTTTTAGATAAATATTCGATATTATTATAACGTATCAAATATCATAGGAATCACATATTTTAGGGTAACCTACTTTTATCCAAATACTTTTTAGCATACAAAAATAAGTATTAATATTGTAACAACATATCTAGTCTTCGAAATCTAGTTTTTAAAATAATATAGGGCAAGCCTAGTACCAAATATTTAACATACTATGAAAATACTAATAAATTTATTTACAAATAACAATAATACTTATAAAAAATAACGACTAGAATATTGTCAATATATAATACTAATATTAATAAGGTATAATACTAATATACAGTTGTCGTAAAGTACACATGCTTACAAATAGACAGTTGTCCAAAATACATCTCAATAAATATATTTAAACATTTAAATTACAGATGTTCACTATAAAATGCTAAATATTATAATAATAATAATAAATAATTTTCATAAAACAATGATAACGGCTGACTCTTCCTTCTCGTTACACGAAAAAGGAGGTCTAATAATAATAATAATAAACAAAAAAATAAAATAAAATAATATGAATAGAATGTTGTACTGTGACTGAGAGACCAACAAAAATATAATTTAGAAAGAAAAGGGTTTAGAGAGGTGAGAGAAAGGATGAAGGGAGCAGGGAGAGGGAATTGTCGGGGAGAGTGAGGCTGAGAGGGAGAGACAAGCGACGGGGGAGGAAGTCGACCAGGCGGCAAGTGGCACGGCGAAGAACGGCCTTGGTCGGCGGAGGAGTGGAGCGGGGAGCTCGAAAAGACGATCGGGGAGGCGCGCAAGGGCGGCTGATCCGGCCGGCGGACGCTGGTGGCTAGGGCACGCCACGACGAAGGAGATGAAGGGGGTTACCGGACTCACTGGACGGCGGAGCGCTCCGGCTGTTCCGGCAGAACGACGGGAGGACCTGGGGCCGAGGAGTCGCTAGGATGCGGTAGAATTCTGCACTATAGGCGTAGGGTCCACGACGGAGGGGCTACCGGTCACCTGGCGGAGGGGCAGCCACGCGGGGGCACGACAATGGGATCCGGCGGCGAGCGGGGCTAGTCTGGAAAGGCTCGACGGAGCAAAGGACGACGATCCTTACGAAGACGGCGGTAGAAGGTAAGCGGCGGTGGTGGTCGTGGTTTTATTTATTTGTTTATTTAGGAATTTTAGGTGGCTGACGGTGGTGGTTACGATATGGTCGAGTGGCTTGGCTGACGGTGGTGGTGTGGTCGGGTGGCTGGTTGGGGTGTGTCGTTTGGTTTTAAGTGTTGGCCAGGAAGAAGATGGCCGGGGACAGAGGTTGGCTGGGGTTCCGGGGAGGGTTGGTCACGGTGTTGGGTTACGGTATTGGGGTTACAGTGGTAGAGGTGATGTTGATGGAGATGTGGTGGTGGCGGGTTCGGGTGAAGGCTGGTGGTCGGAGATGGATGCGGGTCGGGCCAAGGGGCAGCGGCGGGTGGCTGCCGGAGTAGGGGAGTGCTGCTGGTGGAGCGGGAAACAGCGTGTCAGGGCTACAGTGGTTTAGAATAGGGATAGGTTATGGATTAATTGTGTCGAGATTGTCGACACGAAGGGGATGATGTATATGTAAAAAGATGGAATAAGATATGGACGGGAGGCGACATGGACACAATGCAGTCACGTTTGGTTGTGGTGGAGGAATAATGTAGATTATGGAATTTTATGGAGGAGTACCTGCCTATTTATAGGATATGGGAATTCTCAGTTGGATAAGGATTAAGAGTAGTTTAAATCAAAAAATAGATAATTCGCAACTAATAAATTTAAAATCAATCAAATCCTAATTCAAATCAAAATCCAATTTAAATCTAATTAAATACCGTCTTTTAGTTCAAAATCAAATAAGATTAATCATATTCCAATTATCGATATTAATTTAACTATTTAAACATATCCATAAATCAAATCAAGATTTAAATTGACACAATAATTTCAAAATATATTTTCCAAAAATACTATAATAATAATTTCAAAAATACATTATATTTAAAAATAAACTTAATAAAATATTTATCAAATATATATGTATGCACGAAGAATATATTTATTATTAATAACTATTTTTACGAAAGACTTTTTATAATAAAATAAATAAAATAACGGACTTGGAAATGTTGGTATGATGGCTAAAATAATTATTACATATATTATTTTGAAACTACAAAATAGAAAAATATTTTTCTAAAAATATGCACGCTCGCACATATTCGTACTCGTCGAACAATTTCAAAAAACAAAATTTTGCGCACGACGTACAATGCAACTATGCAACGTATAAATAAAAATAAAAAAATCAGTACAAAATTTATTAAAAAATTGTAGAAATTTAGGAGTTTTACAGAACTCATCTTTAGGACATGCTTCGTTCAGATTCCGGAAGTCGATGCAAATTCGAATCTTCCCATTCTCCTCGAGGACCGGTCTGGATATTGTTCCTCACGGATGAAGCCGCTGGCTATTAGTTTGTTGACCTTGGCTTCGATAGAGTTCATGATGTCTGGACGGAACCGTTGTTGTTGTTGCTTGACTGGCTTTGCGTCCTGGTGAATATTGAGCTTATGGAGTGCAACCTCGGGGTTTAGCCCTGGCATGTCTTCATAGCTCCAGGCGAATACGTCAATATACTCTCTGACGAGTTGTAATAACGACTCCCGTTCTTCATCCGTTAGACTTTTGCTAACGAAGATTGGCTTTGGAGAGGATTCATTGCCGAGGTCAACTTGTATGACCTCATCTTCGGTAGGGGGATCTCTTTGTTCGAAACGCTTCTTCTACTGTGCATCTAGCTATTGGACCCAAGGCTCTAACTCAAGGAGTTCAGGTATGTCTTCGTCTTCTTCATAGGCGTCAACAAATGCCATATTGATAGACCAAGCTTGTCTGAGTACATCCCCGATGCTGACTTTTGAATCGAAAGTGGGTGATCCAGTTGAATGTGAATGCCATTCGCATTCCTCATCCGAACTTTCAGGAGTTGTTGCAGGTGTAACATAGCCTAGACCACGTCTGGTCTTGCTGTAATAATCTCGTGGTTTTCCAGCCGGGACCGGCAATTGCAAAGGTAATTGTCGGTCGGTGCCGTAGTTCAAGCCTGGTGTAGTCTCGATATCATACCCCTATTTTTGCATGAGGTACTTGGATCGGGAGCTATACAGATAAAGGGGCAGTCTTCCGGTGTCGGGTTCGAGATCGACTTCTTCTGGCCTGAAGGACTGTTGACCATTCTTTCGGCCGAAAATGATTGGATGGTCCTCTCCCGGGACTATAAAGCAAGCGCCTTCCACGGGAGTAAGTTGGTTCTAGTATAGATATTTGTCACCTGTGTGTATAAGTTGATGCCCATACCGTGTTCCATAGCATATATTATACGGAGCTTGTTAAGCTCGTGGTAGTTCAAAGATAACCCTTTATTGATAAAATAAGGTATCTTTTATGGTGGTATTACATCATCAGCAGAAGGACATCAGTGTGTGCGGCCACATATTTGGCTAGCTCTAGCTCCTTTTCAGCTACCCCCTATATTAATGAAGACTGGGAGGATGACCTGGATAGCTTGATCATCAAAGGTTCCCTTGGTGGTGCCGAACGTGGGGTCGTTGGCACACTAGTGGTCCCTGGCTTAGCGCTTGTTGCTGGACGTGGAGTCGTTGGCTCACTAGCGGTCCCTGGCTTAGTGCTTGGCTGTCGATTTGTCCTGGGGAGACGAATGACCATCGGCTTAACAGAAGGGTTGATCTCCTCTGATTGTTGTTGGCCGGCTCTTGGCAGCCTGATTGTCATAGGCTCTACAGTAGATCTCGACCCCTGGCTAGACCTTGGGAGTCGGATAACCATCTACTCCTTTTGTGTAGTGAGCACCGGTAGACTAGTTGCTTCTTTACGCAGTGTGGCTATAAGAGGTGCAATTCTGCCCAGTTTGCGGAGCTGGAGACGGATCTCCAGAGGTTCTTCTGATCCCATTGTAGCCTTTGTCTGCTCTTGAGCATCCTCTTTGATCAGGTGCATTTTCGATTTCTCATACAAGAAAGAATCCGAATAGTAGGATTCAACCCCTTTGAAAGGATCGATGTCAGCGAATTCTATTCTTACGAAGTCATGCTTGTCGATATATTTGAAGCACTGGTACAATATGGAGGGCACGATCATATAATCGTATATCTACGAATACCCCAGGAGAATGTTGTAAGATGTATCTGCGTCTATGACGTAGCAAGTCACTTCCGACTGGAGGTCGCCAATTTGGCATTTCAGGCGAATCTTTCCAATAGGATAGCTTCTTCCTGAAATGAAACCGCTGATGGCGGTGCTGGTAGTTGTCAGCTGATGCATAGGGATGCGCAGGAGGTGGAGCTAGCTCTTCGGAATGATGCTTATTGAAGAATCGGGATCAATATGCATCCGATCTACCTTGACGTTGCCGACGTATCCAGTGTAATATAGAGGGCGATCGTGCGGGTAGGTCTTGATGAGCGTATCCTGCAAAGTGAACATAATATTGGGCATTGTACCTGTACAAGCACTGTCCTGGAAATCCGCTGGCGAGCACTCTCCTATAAGCTTGACCTGAGCCAAATAAGCGTCGGCATTCTAGAGTTCTTCGCTCAGTACGACTCAAACATCCTTGGAGAGTCTCAATAGCTCATATAATAACAATTTTGCTGGTGTGTTGGCCAATTGTGCCAGGATGTCAAAATTATAGGGCCTCTCCAGTCCCTGAGGTGCGTCTTTACGGAGCGGCTTATCAAAGCGGGTCTCCTTTGGCTTAGGTTTGTCGGCCGACGGAGGATGAGAAGGTCCTGGGGCATCAGGAGTGGCCGGATGACGTTCTTCAGCCGACTTACCCGGTATGGATTGAGATTGTGCACCGGACCGGGTAACGATAGCTGTTACTTCTTTGATGCCGGCTGAGATTGTGTGGCAGGACTTAGTCTTTCCGTCCTTCTTCTTATCGGTAGGGGATGATGCTGACTGAGTTACATTAGGCACCAAGTCCGGGTGGACCCACATGACCTCCCCTCTTGACGTGGTGAGGGACACTAGCCCAGTCGTTTGGTCTCGGGGAGGTGGAAGATTAGTGACCTCCATTGTTGCCCAGAGGATGGGTACTACGCCATCTTGAGTCTTTGTTGTAGGGAAGCTGTCGAATTGGACCGACACCATATTGGCAGCCATGGTTACCATCTCGAAATTAATGGCCAGAGCCTTAGAATCGATGAGGTTCTGGATGTACCGCTTCAATTGGAAGCAGTCTTGAGTAGCCTGGTGGACGTAGAGGTGAAAGTGACAATACAATGGGCTCTCTATCTCTGCAGGTCAAGGTTCACATCTTGGCGGAAGGAGCTAAATTCTATCTCCTTGTAAGAGCATGTCAAAGATGGGCTTGACATGGCTGTCCTCGAAGGAGTAGGTCACCTGAGGCTACTGCTTCTCTACCTGCTTTGGTTCAGGTTTCTGGGTTGTATCGGCCACCAAAGCCTGTTTGCCTTTAGTGTCTCGGTTATTAGAGGAACTGTCGCTGTTGTTGTTGTTGGCATTAGGGCGTTTGCCCTTATCCTCTCCATTCGAGATATGCAATCCCAGTTGACAAGCCTTCTTCAATTTTACTTCTGTGCTAGTGGTACTGATGATGAAGGACTTCCAGTCCTTAAATTGTCTTTCGCCCATCCAGAGGCTGATTGTGGGTAGCAGCCTCTTTTGGCAAATCTCAATTAAAGAGGAGTCCAGGTTACCGGATGGTAATTTCATCGTGGTTTGGCAAAACTGCTCAATATAATTCCTTGTCAGCTTTTTTTCTCCTTGAACAACGTTCATGAGGGTTGACATTGTCACATCTTGTCCCACCTCGTAGAACCTTTCTAGGAACATATGTTTGAAGCTGGCGAAGGAATGGATGCAGTTATCCGGCAAGTTACGGTACCAATCGAATGTGACCCCCTCTAATACCCCAATGAACAACCTCGTGAGGATGGCATCGTCATGCGGCAGATGGTCTGTTGTGACTTTGAAGTTGGTCATGTACCGGCTTGCAGAGGTCTTCCCGTCATATGGATTGATGTTGAATGGTTTTTATCGTGGAGGGAAGGGGACATCTCTTCATGCAGCTGGATACGGCTGTCGTATCCTGAGGTCTTGAGAGGTTTCTTGGGCGTGAATCATTATACGGAGCTCTTGGACTTCTCTTTTCACCTTCCTGGCCTCTTCTGCAGCAGTGGGAGCCGATATTCCGGGTGGATTATCACCCGGGGTTGGTGCGGTCGTGTTTGAGTCCGTATTGGCGGCGGGACCCAAGCTTGTTTGGCCAGGTATCCTTCGTTGGAGAGCCGGTAAGGCCACCTTGATCTCGTCCACTGACTTAACCAAGGTTTGATGTATGGCCTCAAAAGTGTCGAGGCGCTACCGATCACTGGGATCGTCTTGATCATTCTCAGTCAAGAATGTCGTTCTCACATGAGGAAAAGTGGAAGGAACTATAGAAGATGTGCCTACCGAATCATACCCTTGCATAGAGAATTCGTCGTGGTACGTAGGAATATTCTCCTCTGGTTCGGACTCGGAGGAAGTGCCACCCCCTGTGTAGGAGGTTGGCTCGTCTTGGTACTTGTAGACGTTTTCAGAGACGTCTGAGTCTGTTGGGGGGATTGCTTCCCCTGGTTTATCTTCTTGAAACATCGAATTGTTGTGGATATTCCGAGGAGTGCTACCTCTAGTTTCAACGACCCCCAGGGATATGGATGACGAATCTTCAAGCTTTGAAGATTTTGACTTTGAGTGGGTACCATAATAAACTCCTCCTGTGACGGCTGTGGACAACCGCTTAGATGAGAGTTTCTTGGCCGTGCAGGTTGAGATCATCGGGCTGGAGGTATTTATTTTCTTCCCTCATTTGCCGATAGGGACCTTCCCAGCAGAGTTACAGGAGGCAAAAAGAAGTGCCACGTCTCTCGAGCTTTGTTGTAGGACCGGTTCTGACTGCTGCAGTCGTTGGAAGATAGACTGCTGGTCCTCTTGTACTGCTATCTTGTTGCAGTAGCAGTTGACAATGACTTGAGTGCAGTGACGTCCATGGAAGGACTTTTTGTACACTAAGGTTTCTTCTCTTTCCCTGTGCTTGTGAAGAATCACATCTCGTTATTCAAGTACATCTCGATCAACCTTTATACTTGTTTTATGGGCCCGGGAATCTCGTGCGCAAGAGTGCGTTGGTATCATGTTTGCTCCCTGCTCCCTGATACGGGGCTAGTAAAAGCACTTGCCTACGATCATTGTTGGAAGACTCTTGGGAACCACCATATCCGTTTGCCGCCGGAGGCTGCACACGGGTGGTTCTGTACAACTTTCCATCAGAAGCCCGCAAAACAGTTAGCGGGACCCTCTGATGGTCAGAGGTTGGGACAGCTGGCTGAGCTCGACGAGCCAACGCTATCCTAGACTTCTTCGTTCTAGCACCCGAGGGTGCATAGTAGGAAGAGTCCAAACTGTGCCGCATAGAATCTGGCACATTCTTATTAGAGCTTCTGATGTCATGACCGCATGAGAGGCGGTCGAAGACTAAGCCCGAGCCGTATAGGACAGATGGTCGACGGCTGGGATTGGGTGCCTCATAGGTCATTTTCCTGCGGCTGGGATTATTGGCCTCATATGCATTCTGCATGCGGCTAGGATTGGTAGTAGCATGAGCCTTCTTTATGCGGCTGGCACCCTTATGCGGCTTCTTCCTGGACCCCATGGAGTTCCCGTTTGCCCCCACAAATCCAGCATCGTAGTGTTTTCCTTTGCTGGATTTAGGGACAGCATGGTCCTCTGTGGCCTGAAGTGGGGCCGCATGTGAGTCTTCTTTGCCATCTTGAGCAACAGAGAAAGCTTATTCCATAGCTTGGGGAGAGGCAACGGTTTTGGGCCTCCACGCCCTGCAGGCCTTCTTTGTGCCGGCTCGTATCTTGATTGGACTAGTAATTCCTTCGGAGAGCATCTCTTCGAACGCTTGCTGGTCGAAATGAACAACAAGCATTTATTGCATGGAGCCGAGTTTGGCTGCGTCCGATTGCGTCACCAACTTACCAGCAGTGGAGAAGTTAGTCCCCAGTAGAGTCGCCATCGTGTTTGCCATTGATTATCGTAGAACAGAACAGTTTTATAGGAGGACTGAACTTTGACTCACAATTACAAACTCGCTTGTTCAAAAGAGTGCCTAGGAACAAAACCTAGAAAAAGCAATCTAAGTACAATTGTTTAATTTAGATTCTAGAGGGTGATGGTAGAGCCTCAAAAAAAGTGCTATCAACTCTGCCTTACTCCTTGGACGATCGAACGCAACCTCGGCTTGGTGAAGAAATGCTCTCTCCTAGCTTGGGTGTGTGTATATCTCTCTGTGTGTCTCTGTGTATGCAAGGGAATAGCACCTTGCTATTTATAGGAATTCATGAGTAATGGGGTGTACAGCCACGTGGCTAATTTTGGGCCACATCCTTGTAACTGTGTCTCGAGAAGTAGGCAGCTGGGGATTGGTTAAGATTGATCATGATCTGTTTGTTGCACTAAATCTGAACTGTTAAGACTTGATTAATTTTTGCCACGCGTTTTAACTGCTACTCTGTGGGGAACCACATGAATGATGCATCCTGGCTGAGCCGCATGAAGGACTGTCCCAAAGCCGAGCCGTATGAAGAGTGTCTCATGACCGGGCAGCATGAAGGTTGTCTCATAACCGAGCTGCATGAAGGATGTCTCATAACTGAGCCGCATGAGAGTTGTCTCAAGACCGAGCCGCATGAGAGTGGCCTCATGACCGAGCCGCATGAGAGTGGTCTCATGACTGAGCCGTATGAGAGTGGTCTCATGACTGAGCCGAATGAAGGTCGCATAGGCACTCCGCATAAAAAATTTTCTTTGGAATTTGTGAACTGTGCCAGATATCATGATAATTTTCTCGTCTTTTTAGGAGCATGTCACATCTTATCTTTATGTCAGAGTCATCATCTCTGTCAGAGCTGTCGCCTTTATGTCAGAGTAATTATGGTCAGCTGCTTAGGCTGATTTTGAACCGCATAAGGTTCCCTGCTATTTGTGGGCCGCGTGAAGCTTTCAAAGCCGCATGAATCTCTCAGTGCTTTTGAGCCGCATGAAACTCCATCAAGTTTTGAGCCGCATGAAGCTTCCATATTGCTTTTGGGCCCATAGAAAATCCATGCTTCTACAGCCGTCTGTGCCACAACTCTGTAGATGCGTCTGAAATTGCGTTCACCTCTTGTGTCCCCTGTGCGCTCCCCTCCATATAGTAGAGACCGAACTTCTTGCTTCCTTTGGCAATCACCATCGAACCTCTGGAAAGCTTCCATTGACTATTCTCAAAGAGACTGAAGAATCCCTCGCCAGCCAACCTTCCAACCGACACTAGGTTGAAACGAACATCAGGGACATGACGAACATCTTTGAGAACAAGAACTACACCTGTCTTCATTCTCAAATGCATATCTCCAATGGCAACCGCCTTCGACACATCTCTATTGTCCATCTTCAATACTCTACAGTCGCCTGTCGTACAAGTGGCAAATAGTACCCTGTTATGGGATACGTGCGCTGAAGCCCCTGAGTCCACCAGCCAAGAATTATCATCGCATGCATGGTTTGTGATAACCTCATCACCTACGACGATCACATCGCCACCATAAGTTAAAGCCGCCGCTGTAGTGTTCTCACCTTGCTTCCCTTTGTCGCCTTTCTTCTCTCTTTTCCAAGTGAAACAATTCTACTTGATGTCGCCCTTCTTGCCATAATGGTAACACTCCGAGTCCTCGTATCGACCCTTGGACTTCCCCTGCTCTTGTCTCTGCTACCACCTGGAACCCTGCTCTTATTCCTTCTGCGGCTCTCTGAAACTAGCGCCCCTGAGTTGGATGTGGATGAAGTGCTCTGAGATCGTCTTCGCATCTTTTTATTCATTACCCCATTCTTGGAAAACTCAAGACTGACCATGCCTTTTAGAGCAGAAGCGATCATAGATACTCGTACGGTCTCCCACGAGTCTGGCAATATAAACAGCGGCCATAATCCCTGAACCTCGTCATTGAACATGACTCCCATCAAATATTGCTGGTCAACCATGCCCTGGAACTCACTCAAGTGGTACATAATAGACGTCCCATCTTTGTACCGCAGACCCATGATCATTCGGATCAGGAATAACTTATTTATCCCGGTCATCTTCGTATACAAAGATTCTAGCTTATCCCATAACGTCTTTGCGTGCTCAATATTGGAATGTGGTTGTACATGTTCTCGTCAACAAACTGCCTGATATATCTGCACACCTGTACGTACTCGAATTTCCATTCCTACTTGGATTTATCAACTGGTCACTCGGAAGCAAATATGGGCAGATGCAGCTTCTTGATAAATTGCAAATCTTTCATCTTGCTTCGCCAATAATGATAGTTGGTGCCGTTCAGGTTTACCATACGCACCGGCTTCGCATCCTTCTCTCCTCTCTGGTTTTCCTATCGACTCCTGACACCCTTTGAATTCCAGAACCTGGCTTTGATACCGTATGTTGAGAAAGAAACGTGAAAAGCTTTCCCCAAACTAGAGATTACCTGTGAGAGAATCGAGCAATACAGCGCACGAACCAAAACACCAACCACACATTAACAATCTACGTAGACACATATAATTTTTGACGTAAAAAACCCTTGCGGGTAAAACCATGGGACGATCAGAGTCCAACCCTTGAGAAGCCTTTACTAATGAAATAAAGGAGTACACCTTCTACAAACGTCTTCCGATCCAAGACGGATCTCCATAACACTTGGACGCAAGAAATATTGATTACAAGGCTACAAAGAACAAAGACGACGAGTAGAGATTACCCGAACACGATCCTCCTTCGAAAAATACCTTCAATCCTCCTTCTTCTCTCCCAAAGTTGTAATGACACTCTTGCCTCCTTTTTTCTTTTTTTTTCTTTTTTTCTATGTGTTTTACTAGTGTTAGGAAAAACCATATATAAAACCCCTAATCCCACAACGAAATCTGTACCGTAGGATACGATCCAATGGTGTAAAAAACACCCTAAATTTTACTTTAGCCCGCCGACACAGAGTTCTGCCCGAACTTTGTATGGGCCGAACCAAGCAGGTTCTGGACACCATGGTACCGAGCTCGACCAGAGTTCGACTGGGGACCAAACTCGGCCCGAGTTTGGTCTCACCAGTTCCAGAATGTTGATTGGTGGCTCCCGAGCTTCCACTTCATCTCCGCGAGCTTCTCTGACACACAGACGGTGCTCGTCGCACTCCGGGGTGTTTTCCACATAGGTTGGGAACCCCACCCACTCCAACAGTTTTGTATCAATATACCTACAAAAACAAACAATAAAATGTTAAAAGAATGCTCACAATATGTATGTATGTTATCAACAACGCCAAGAATGGTTGACGCAAGTTTCGAGCGAAATGGATTCCAAACTCGGTATTCAACCTTTGTTCCATCTTCATTCTGCCAATAAAAGGTCAATAATAAGTAATCTCGACAACACCCACCAACATTTGCAAAGTATTATGTACATAATCAAAGTTCGATAAAGATGGAACACTTTAAACAACTTCAGAACAAAGTCCCCAGTACAAAATATGTTACAAGTAAAGCTGAGTGAAAGAAGGGGAAATAATAATCACCTGAACAGAAATGCGCTTCTCTCCATATACCAATTCACTAGGACCCATATTCTTCGTGCAGAGGGCATCTTCCTTCCCCTTCACAATAAAAACTCCCAGGAACTTATGGGGCTCGACCACTACCTTGCTGCCACCCTTCATTCCTCTACCACGGCATCCACCACGTCCCCAACTACCTCCTCGGCCACCACCTCAGCCACCACCATGTCCTCTCCCATTACCACGACCTTCGGGCCCCCCTCTTCTACCAATACCACTTCCTCTGCCACCATCGCTGTGGCCCCTGAAGCCACCACCACCTGCAAACAATCAACAAATTAAACTTAATAAGTTTTTTTTAGACTGCAATATGAAATAAAATGTTGTTGAATTCACAAATTGTCCCCCCATGTGTGTAAGTCACAGATAGCTCGAATATTGAAATACACACTTGAGGTTAACACATCATGGAATGGTGAGACCAGGTTACTAGTGACCAATTACAAATTAAACCCCGACAGGGAAGGACTTCCTAGTATTTAATAATATGGCACATTCTTAGAATAAAATCACATAATCTCTCTAAATTTATAATAAATTTTCCATATGAAGTGTCTAAATTATATACATCAATAAATCACAAAAAATTCAAAAACAAATAAATTAAAATACCTTATATTCATTAGATGAAAAATGATGTTACCAGACATATGTTGGCGTGTCTTGAATCAGAATTGCTCTTGTCAAATTATCTTATTTCAGGACACATCAAACACTACATAGTACATCATGATACGACAAATTTAATATTGCATCCATAGAGTACCCATGTAATATAAATTACTGGTTTCATAACCAACTAAACCAATATCCATAATATGCTCCAGAAATGGATCGATCATAAGTAATATCACTATGCTGCTTCATAAGTAGCTCGATATATCAACCAAAGACTCCACATCAAGAAAAACTTCATCAAAGTAGCCATGAACACTAAAACCAACTAATTAACATAACTACCATTAGAAAGAAAGGATCATTCCCAGCCATTAGTAAAAAAAATTGATTTCAAATAATTGCCAATTCCAGATTTGAAGTGAAGATATATATAGCCATTGGGGACTAAGAAGATGAGATATATAGCCATTGGGGACTAAAAAGACGAGTACCACAAGCAGTTTATCATACAGACTAAAGATAGGTGACCTTTATTAACCTGAAAAAATTATAGACACATGCTTCTTCAGAGTTGACTAGAGAATATCATTATTGACAGATGCCTTTCGTTCATCAAAAAATTTGGCCGAGAAAATGATACGAAGACAAGAAAGATTACGATATGAAGCTTAAATCAGCTAGCCTTGAGTAGTGGTCTTTCCCACTAATAATCTCTTCACTTGATGGTAAAACATAGCCAGATTCATTTGGTCTCCTGGTGATCAATCAATATGAAGCAATAAATTTACGGTCATATTTACCATAAGCAACCAATGGTTTACCGTTAGGGTCAACTAAGTGATACAATATATCCTTCATATATAATGGGGGTTAGGCCGCAGAGAATAAAAAAGCTCCATCAAATAATTGACAAAATTTTACCATACTCAACCTTATATCAACTCTCTGAAAGTTCAAATTCCAATCAAAGTTAGATATAAGCATGAGGGAACCATGAAATACCAATAAGACTTTGATGGCTTATTGGCATGTAGGTACACCACCTTTTGGTTATGCAATAAGCTCTTGCAACCAAGGACCAACCTCCATGTTTCCCTAATAATATAAAGAGACTGGATAAAAAAGTAATAGTAGTAAATAGAATACAAATTTGTTAGAGTTGTAGTGATTGATATGACACCTTACACGAAAGTGTATATTACACCAAAGTGTGGAAAAGAATGATGATCCTATTGAATAAATGAAGTGGTATAATTATGAAACATAAATCCAGATAAACTAAGAATTCAAAAAAGGCGTATACGAACATGGATACAAATTGATCCGTTTGATCACATAAGTGCTGCACTTGTGAATGACCAATACATGCCAAAATAGATGAAATTAGCTTGATTTGAAGACCGATATAGGTCATATACGAAGACATAGGAATGATATATTCCCCATTCAAACCTCAAATTCCCTATATTAGCTGCAACCTTAATTCTTGCTTCTGTTCAAAACATCGACCCCGTTGGAAACAACTCTTGCATGCATCTGCTATCATGAGATGACAACTTTCTTATTTTAGGCCATAAATATGTCATAAAAGGTTGCTAAAAAATGTCATTAGTCTACTTTACATCATCCTTTGTCGTAGTCTGGTAATAGTAACAACAGGGGCAGACCCACCATATATGCTGGGGGAGCAACTTCTACCTTTAAGTTTTCTGTTTCCTTCGATAGAAGGTTGCTAAAAGAAATGTCATTAGTCTACTTTACATCACCCTTTGCCACAATCTGGTAACAATAACAACGGCTAGCCTTGAGCAATTAAGAAAGAAGAAGAAGAAGAAGAAGAAGAAGAAGAAGAAGAAGAAGAAGAAGAAGAAGGAATTAAGCATACAAAATCGAGATAAAACATTCCTAAACCCCCCAAAAAATGAAGAACCCTAATTGAAGAAGGAATTAAGCATGGAAAATCGAGATGGAACATGCCCGATTGTATAACTTTTTTCTCTAGATCATAAGAACCCTAATTGAAGAATGGATCGAAGAAGAACGAATCAGTACCTAGTTATCCAGTGTCGAATCCAGCCTAATAGAATCCTTAATCATTCTCCATGTCCACTCCCTCCTATTTTTCCTTCTCCTTAAAAACTCCCAAAAAATTAGGGTTAGGGTTTTTGTCGTCGCCGCGGAGGGCCAAGGAGGACCACATGGGGTGGATTGACGCGCAGCCGTTGCGCTCGGTAGGGAACGTGGCGGTGCTGGGCTGCAAAGAAATGGTGGAGATGGTACACGAGCTGGCAGGCTGCGGGCGGCCATTCCTATGGGTGGTCTGCGAGGACTGCCGACGGCTGCTGCCGAAAGTGTTCGCGGCGTGGTCGAGGGGAAGGAAAGAGGAGAGAAGGAGATGAAAAGAAAATTGGGGGAGAGAGAGAAAAAAAATACTAATGGTTTTGATTTGGGGGTCGGGTTTGAGCGGGCATTCGAGTAGGCCTTCTAATTTTTTACCACTTTGTATAATATTTGTGTGTAACAACGTTATAAATGTGTGGACAATATATAACGTTTAGCACTATAAATCGTTATAATGGGCCAAAAACTCTTCAGAACCGTCATATTATATGTTATTGTTGAAATTCTGTAACACTTATATACGAATCGTTGTATTAGCTTCTTTTCAAGCTTTATAACAGGGTATTTTTCTTGTAGTGGGGAGATAAATCTAAATGTACAACTTTCTAACTTGGCTCTTGAGTCCTCTTCTATAACTAACCATAGGACTAGAAATAATTCACAATTACTCCATATACTCTATCAATCCTTAAACTCTATACTATATTTCTATTAGTAAAATCATAATTACTTTAGTAGTTAGTTAGCAAACCACTCATTCTACCTATAATAATTCTATACAATCCTTACAAGTATGCCTAACTACCTATTTGGGGTAAAGGTCGAGGCTGAACTAGACAGCTACATAAACCTATTGGCCATCCTTCTAGTCCTGTCCTACTATAAGTTATTTCAAGGCTAGTCTTACTACATAGATCTTCTTACTTTATCTAGCCCCCTTAGATTGCAAATCAGTCTGACACTTTCGCTGGATAATAATTTCTCTAGTACGTTTAATCTAGGCCCTATCTTAGAAAAAAGATTGCATGATTTGTCTGATACTTCTATGTTAAATTGTTGAGGTTAGACTTTATACTGTACTATATTCTAACTTATTCTTTTGGAAAGTATCTATAAATATCTATCCACCTTCGATATTCACCTAGTCTTATAAAGCATGGGACAATAATGGTTCTACACAGTCTTAGGTCCAACATTAAGTACAAAGCTTATCCAGCCATTCTACTAATAACAAAACTTACTAAAACCAACCACAAGGGGGTCCTATTTTCTTAAAGCACTATAACTAATACCAAGTTTAACAACCTATGTTTCAAAATCGTATGTCTAGTATTCAAGATAAATTCTATTCTTATTATCTAATAAATTTATGTGGATATTGTCACGACCCGCACCCACTTTTCGGGATGAGAGTGCGTGTGTAAGTCCAGCCTACACTACGGTATCGACAGTAGTTTGTTGTCTAGTCCGCAATAAACAAATGCTTATGAAGTAATTATTTTAGTGCTCATTAACATTGCAAAAATCAATTACAAAATTTACAAGATTTATATTTAATCAAATACAACATCTCACAAGATTTAATTCAACAAATTTAAACTATCTAACTAGTCTCTAGGTTTTGGCCTTCAAGATATCTCTAATTCCACCCAAAGGAAACCAAATCAAGATAGCAAGTCATCAAGAATATGTCAACTAAAAAAAAATCCAATCAGGATTGGAACAGGTTTACCATAACACCACATTTCACAATGTAATATACATGCATGAAGGAAACAATAATAAGGAAAATGAATCACATGCATGGCATAAAAGAGTATAGTTATAACATAAGGACAACATGACAGTGGACTCGATAGAAAGGAAATGAATGAACAATATAGCAAGAAAATATCATGTATTCTCTATGTTTTAGAATAACAATGTTCAACATTGGTTGGGTTAGGAATCAGACAGTCAACATGTACGGTGTATTAACTGAACAAACACTGTAAGACGGTCCCCTGACCGAATAAACCCTGGACTATACTGGGATGCCACATGTCTACTAGTTGTATTCTCCTACCCTACTAACTCACAAGTACATGTCCAACACGATAAACGGTAATCATGATAAACTAGAAGTTAGACATGAAAATGTACATTACTATAACAACTCTAACTCTCGTGTACAAACAATAATAAGGATCAATCGAGAACAATGACAACATAAAATATAAATAAGTAACAGTGAAGAAAGATATGAAGATACATGCAGAACAAAATAAAGATAATATAATGCTATAGTAAAACTTGCCTTGAGTTCAGTTGCCTTTGACGTGATATGATCGTATTGTCCCAAAATAGTTATAGAGGTCAAAAATACGTGAGATGGTCTCAGATGATGGAACGGGCCGTTACATTGAGTCCAGAATAGTCAAATTGGCTAGGGACGATGTAAGGTAGTCTGAATTCGATCACAAGGAAGTAGGGAATAATTGGATAGTCATGATTAAGAATTGATTTGAAGGAATAATTTTATATATATATATATATATATATATATATATAAAAAAAAAAAAAAATATATATATATATATATATATATATATATATATATATATATATATATATATATAACTACTTATTATTCGGAAAACTATATTTGGAAATCAATTTCAATTAAAACTACAATTTTTTTTATTCAAAGTATTATAAATACTTAAAAATCTAGGAAAATATTTTTTTGGCTAAAAACTAATTTATATATATATATATATATATATATATATATATATATATATATATATATATATATATATATATATATATATATATATATATATATTTATATTTATTTATATATATAACTAAAAATCCATAACTAGTACCAAACAATATAACAAATTTTTAGGCTCATAAACCTAATTTTTCAAATTACATATACAAAGTATTATATACATACATACACACACACACACACACACACAAACACACACACACACACACACATATATATCAAAATAAATAATAATAACATTAATAACAATAATAATAACAACAACAAAATAATATTAATAATAATGTTAATATAATATCATATATACGTATATAATGTATACATATACTGACATAACTATACTCATTAGATAAAGTAATAAAAAATAACATAAAAATATAAAACTGAAGCTGTTGTTGCTGTTCTTTGGAACACAGTTGTTCTTCATCGTCATTTTCATGAGTAAGGAAAGAAAAATAATAAAATATAATAAAACATGTGTGTGTTCCTTTGAGAGAGTTTAGAATTAATGCATGAGAGAGATGGGTAGGTAACAAAATAAGAGAGAGGGAACAAGAAAAGAAAGAAAGGGTGGAGAAGTCGAGATGGAGAAAAATAGTAGCAGAGAAGTAGGAAAGAAAAGGAGGGAAAACGGTGCAGAGAAGGTTCGAGAGAAGAAAAAAGAGAGATCGGTGAGACGGACGGGGCGCTGCTCCGGTGCAGATGGCGCCTAGTCGACGCGGCTCGTACTGCGCTCTCCATGCCAGCCATGGTGGAGGTGGGTCATTTGCCCAGGAGCTTGGCAGAGAAGAAGTCGAAGGAGAGGTCGGGAAGGAGACGACCTCGCTGGTAGATCAACGACGGAGCAGATCCAGGTCACGATGCTGGACACGTACCTCAGCGTTGATCGAACACCGCCAGTCCAAGTCGACAGCGGTGCAGAATTATCTAGGTTAGGGCTAGGGATTTTTCTTTTGTTTTGATTTGTATATTTGATGGATTCGTGTTCCTATTATTTGGACGTAGAGGAGAAGGTTTTCCTAATCGTATTTGGGTATCGGACACAAGGAATTTGAATACTATAATATTGTAAATGGAGTGGAATGAAGGTATGGATACGGACACGGACATGACGACACTTTGATGATTATGGTAGCAACGTGATTTGCTAAAGTCAGGGGTTGTGGTGTAGAGGATAATTACTAGTGGTCTGTATTGGCTGGAGATGGAATTTTGTGGTAGTGACGGCGGGCTGGTGATGATGGTGGCAGGGACTGTGGTAAGGAGCGGGGAGCTCGGGTGGCTGCAGCCGTGTAGTGGTAATGGCCACGATGATGTGGCCTGACATGGGGCAGGGGTAACTTGTTTTAGTGGTCGGCGGTGTCTTATGGTTATTGATGGTGGTAAAAATTGGAGAAAAAGGCTCCCTATATATAGGTGTGAGGGGTTTCCTATTAAGGGAATTCCTAATTAGATAATGATTAAGATTGGAGCAATTCTTTCATTAAATTAAATTAAAATAATATTAAAAATATAACCTAATCTAATACTTTATAAAAATATTAATCATACTTAGCATTATCAAATAACTTATAAATATATTTCTATACACATCAAACCTAATATATTATTATTAGCCAATGACTAGAATCCAAAAATCGAATCTAAACATAATTGATAACAAGAATAAATTTAATTAATAACTAAAATTTCAAAAACAATAATATCTTTATAAATTCTAAAATCTAATTTAAAAATAATTTTGTAAATCTCGCTATTATCTAAAAATATTTATGAATATCGAATATAGAATTTCAAACATAATATTTTTCTAACAAAAAATATATACAAAAATTAAAATTAAATAAAATTTGAAAAATCGACTAACAGGGGTTACAGATATGTAAACTTCTAATATATCGTATCTGATAGGGCAAGTGTAGGAATGCCTATCAATGATTAATCGACTAAAAGTGATTTTCTACCCACTAAAACTCCCTAAAATAGATTGCCACTCCATTCTTGTTAGTCTTGCTAGGATTGTTGTTCTTTCCTACTAGTAGATACCTTAGATAATCACCCTCCTACAAAATATTTTACCAATATAGCTTCTATCATATAATAAATATAATCAAAGCAACCTCAAGTAGTTCGGGTACTGGTGGAACACCTTATTCATCAAATACATACAGCTAGTGCAGTTGTTAGTTCAAAAAGGCATCAACAAACTGGTAGTGGCCGTAGAGGATCCTGAGTGTTGTCCTTGGAATATGTTCTTTCGCATCGCCCCTGATGGTATCCGGATCTTAAGTCAATAAAATATATCTTTTCTCTTATCAACTGGTCGAACCGGTCGATGGAAAACTATACTTTGAGTTACCAGAGCGATCTTGGGCTTTAAATTATTTATCAGTCTGAAGATGACGACCACTGACTCATTCTAAAGCATAAACTATCTATCAAGATTTCCTAATAATGAAACTAGCTAATCTCTAAAGCCATGATCTAACTTATACTACCTTATAGGACATATATCTCGATTCCAACCAGTTCACCCACCTCTGTGGCTTGGATTTTCTCTAATCGTCTCTCTTAGCAATATGGTACTTTTATGCTAAAATGTAGTATGCTATGTCTTAACCCCTTTATTTCTTGTCTACTAGATAATGGGTATGTTAATGCTAGACAATGCTTATATATGATAACTTATCAACTACTTACCTATCAACTAATCATTTATTTATGGTTGTTAATAGGTCCTTTCAAACTATTCCTCATAAGTAAATAGCAGTATATATATTCTAATACCGTCCTTGCCATTCTTTAACAAATACCCTAGATCGACACCATGGCACAACCTATCATAACGCATTATTTTGATTCATGCCCTTGATAAGAATCTCCCAAGTAAAGATCCTTTATATCACTGTTCGAAGTAACTTTATATATGCATACCATCATGTTTTCTATATCCTTCAATTGAATTTTTTTAAATCTTATTGCAACCATAAAAATTCAATAAGGATTCTACAGTACCTTTTCGAATCATCTATCCATAACAAGACTTTCGAATTCTTTCAATTATAATCTTTCATGAGCGTGATCATATTCTAACTAGGAAACTGCGTCTAACTTAAAAATCCTATAGTATATTCTACCAGTCACTTCAATCATTACGATTGATAAACATAAATTGCCTTGCTTACTAATCCTCACTTAAATCGTGCTATACGTCTAACCTATTGTTCAACCTCACAAAAGGTTGAATGAACTTTTTGCTTATTGAACGTTAAAAAAAGACCTATGTATAAAGAAGGAAGTCCTAAACAGGATACTCTAAGTACAAAAGGAAGACCTATGTACAGAGAAGGAAGTCCTTAACAAGATATTCTAAGTACAAGGTGAAGAGTTTCTGGGAATGTGTGACAGTAGAGATCGAGCACTACAGCGGCACCTTTACTCCATTGACGATCTGACGACGAGTTGAACTTGCTCTAATTTTATGATGCCCTTGATGAAACTCTAGGGTTACTGATCAAGAGGATGCCTGGAGCTGGAGATTTTATATTCTGTGGTCTACGTGGTCGAAGGAAAACTTCTTTTATTTATAGGGGAGAAAGAACATATGCGATGTGTATTAGGATTTTAAGATATGAAGGAATCTGTCGTCATTGTACGGCGCAGACTTCTGCGGTGCTGACATGTGACGGACATTGAGATTCCTCTCAATCGAGATATGTGGTGGTTATCAAAATAACCGAAGAAGGAGACACGTGGTGTGTGCCAATTTGCTTGTTTGGATGCAGCCGAGTAAATCTTAGGATTTTATCTTAGATTTGGATCCTGATTGATCCTCATCTAATATTTAAATCAATTTGATAAGATATAAATCATGAATGATCCCAATGCTATTTTCGAGAGAGTCGGTTTAAGCAAACCGACTGGATAGAACCACGCTTCCTGCGTCTCTAGCAAGGTCTAAGTACTGTTATGCTTCTGGGGCGACAAGTAGACTGTTCTTCTGGAGACAACGAAGCCTCTGTGCTTTCAGGCGACGAGTGGACTATGCTTCAAAGACAACGGAGCCTCTGTGCGTATGAGCGACGAAAAGGCTGTATTTCGAGCGACAAAGTCACTGTGTTTTAGGGCGACGAGTAGGCTTGTGCTTCAGGTTGACGAGGTTACTGTGCTTTTGGAGTGGCAAACAGACTTTGTGTTGGATGCAATAGTATCTCCCAAGTCTCCGATGAAGGGTAGTTGAGCTTCTGGGTCGGAGCAGAGTGCTTCACCGTTGGAGTTGAGGTGGTATGAAAACATCACCAGTTTGCGCATAGGGTTGGCGCAGGAATGTAGCTGCACCTCTAGATTAAAGGCATTAGCTTTGAAGTCTTTTTTTAAAGAGCAATGAATAACCGCTCCTTAATGAACGACTTCCTCTTAATTGCCACCGTTACTTGGGGAATTTCAAGGGGTCCTAGGATAGTCTAGTACTTAGTCGAATGAACTTTATTTAATGAGGTTTGTCGTGTTGAGTCCTAGGTTCGTCCCATTAATGTGGGAACTTTGACCGTCGGCCATGTGGCCTGCGTTTTGGACTACTCCCACCCTATATAAAGGGGGAGTTTCTTCTGAAGAGTCACGTCTTCTTCTTTTTCTAGTCCTTCAACACCATGCTGCATCCAGACTTAGCTTCGAGCGGCAGTTAGCCTTGCCTAATTCATTTTTTGGTTGAGGATTCCTTCGATCGAAGGGGCTATACATTCGTAGAAGAACTATTGATGAGCCTTGGAACATGCTGGAATGCTTCTCAAAAGGAGTTCGAACTTGGGCGACGTCTTGGAGGTCTTCGAGGTCCTAACGGCCTAGCTAGTGGATGGATGGCCAACCCGAAGAGCTACAGGTTGTACAATGCCCTGCCCATTCTATGCTTTTGAGACCTTCTGTGCCTTGTGAAAACCCGGGCCAATTGCTGCTTCAGGAAGTTGCTCGCTTCAGTCGAGTAGCTGATGTGCTTTTGGAGGGTCGTGCCCACAAGAAAGTCGAAATATGCTTCAATGCGTATCAATCTTCTAATCTGCGTAACAAGAAAAGGGGGGACTACGCTTTGACGAAGACTAAACCCCTTGTAGACTCCTCTAGGCTTTGCTGAATCTGTAATCGATCATTTGTAGAAGAATAGGGTTGGTCCTTTATATGTAGGCTTGATGAGTCTGTACTGGACCTTTGTAGACATGATAATAAAAGAACTTTCTTCCATATCTTCTGTTTTGTCTTTTTACCACTCTGTCTGCACATTTGTATTATTTGTGTTGCGGTAGATGAATATTGTCAGCAGAGATTTTTTATGCTTCTACAAGATTCCCTTCAAAGTGTCCCGAACTTGGGTCAATCTCAGGGTTCTTTGAACGGAAGCATGAACATGTGTCTCTTTTTAAGCGAAATGCCCATCACCCTTATTGCCAGGCTGACATCGTTGTAGGTCCAAAAAATCAAGCCGCGCCTAGGTTTGATTCAACAGATTGATCAGAATGCGCCTACAGACAGATGGCGCCTACTTCACCAACAAACTCAGAATGCGCCTATTTTTGCATCACAGAGGCGCACTTCACAAACTGCGCTTAGCTGACGTGAAGTCATTATTACCTGACAAACACGAAGATCAAGGCAGCACTATCATTCCTCTGATGGCGCGGCGCTCGAGGAAGATATGACAGCTGTCTAAACAGATTGTGCCTACATCAAAGAACTAGGCGCTGTCAACGGACTGTGCCTACTTCTATCCGAATTCAGCGCACTTTGCAGATTGCACCTACGTCTCAGTGAAGAAGGCGCAGTTCAATACAGCATCAATTTAGAGCTTGCCACGTGTCCCTGAAACAGGCGCGCTTTGACTAAATCAATGCCTAACTACCACTCTACATGTCCAACATGTGTCCCACTAACTGTACACGACCAAGCGCATTTTAATCAAATAATGCCACGTGTCTAGAGCAGTTGGTGCACGTTCGTGATAATGGAGTGAAAACAGGCGCAGTTTGTCATACGTGCTCAAAACAGGCGCACTTCAACCAGGCGCTCTCCAGAATAACTGCTCAAAACAGTTATTTCAGAACTCTATAAATAGAGTTTCGTTTCTATTCAACAGATCACAAAAAAAAGATCAAGAGAAATCAGAGTTTTCGTCCAAGTGCTGCTGCGTTCTTCAGAGATTCAAATCTTCAAAGTTCACATCGTCCAAGGGATAAAGCGATCGTCATTCAGATCGGATTCCTATAGTTGTACTTTCCCAGAATTCTTGTAATATTCTTTACAAAGTTTGTGAAATAAAGATCATACTTTTGTTTTTGCAAACAAAATGGCGACTCTGCTGGGGACGACCTTTTCCTCTGATGAAAAGGTGACAACTCAATGTGACACGGCGTCTATCGGCTCGACGCAGAAGACTTTGGTCGTGAAAGTCGACCAAACGGCTTACGAAGCAATGATTAATGCACAAAGCACTCCTCGCCGCACTACGACTTTCGTTAAGAGCAAGACTCGCTCAGTGTGGACTCCCAAGAACTCTGCTCCTTCTTTGATGAAGAACGCTGCCACTTCCTCGGCACAACTTGCTGTTTCCAAGACACCAGTGTCTATCTCTGGTAACCTGGCGCAGTCTGTTCCCTCTTTAGGGAAACAGAATATTCAGGCACAGTCTGCGGCCAAACATGCCAATCAGGCCCAGTCTGTTCCTTCCTTAGGGAAACAGACTAAAACTGTGAACCAGGCGCAGTCTGCTGTCAAACCATCTTTTGGCACAGTTCATGCCAAAACAGCACAATCTCTGCCTCACAATCAGGCGCAGTCTGTTCTCTCTTTAGGGAAACAGGCGCAGTCTGCCACCAAACCTTCTTCTGGCACAGTTTGTGCCAAATTGGCACAAGTTAAATCTTCTGTTACTGCCAAGGCTCAATCCAATACATCTGCTGCCCTGACTAAACAGGCGCAGTCTATTCAGGCGCAGTCTGCTCAGGCGCAGTCTACTCCGAATCACTCCAGAATCCAGAAACCCCAAACTGCTCAGGCGCAGTTTGCTGAGGACAGTCCTTTGGCTGTTCCTTCTTCCATTCCATCAAAAGGAAAAGGCCCCTTGGTCTTTTCCCAATCTTCCCAAGCGCAAAACTTGGAAGATAACAGAGGGAAATGCTCTTTAGCTATCCCTTCATCTCAAAACAATGGGAAAGGTCCTCTGGCCTTTTCCAAGTCTTCTTTGATTCTTATCAAGGAGGATCTGACTGATAGTGCCTTTGCACCTATTAGTACGAATATCCCCCTTAACAAGGGTTCTCGTACTAATCAGAGAGGTATTTTACCTACTCCCAAGGCAAATATTCAGGAATTGCCTAATTTACAGATTTTACGATCCGAACAAGGCAAATTACAAGTTTCACAAACTGAGGTTCCCAGGGGCGGTTTAAATGATTTACGGGCATATCTTAATAGAAAACCCCAATCAAAACCTACCTCTGTAAAACGCAAGCATGCTAAGATCAACTTGCCTCAGTATCAACCTTTTGAGGCAAGGAATCCTGACAATTACGCCAATCAGATGAATACCTCTCTTTATACTCATGGAATCGAACGTTTACGAAATCGGAATCATGTTCCAAATGTCATCTATGAGTATATCCCTGCTACTTCTTTTAGTCCCATTGTCTCTGATCTTCGAGATCATCTCAGGCAGAAACGGAATATCACCCCCAGTTCTCCCAAACAATCACAAGTTCATCATTGCAATCATCCTCACGAAGTGGTTATCAAATGTTGTTGCCAAACAACCAAGCGTTCTGTCTTCGAGTGTCTGACTTTCCCTTCTGTTGATCAAAAGAGTGATGATGAAGAAGAGGTAATGTTTGCCTCTGTCAACATGACTTCTAGAGACTCTGGGGTAGAAAATGTAAGCACGGAAAGACCCGGAGACCTAGCCAGCACTATCTTGACCGACTTAGAGAATCAGATGATGGTGTTTACCAGCATACTCGATCTCGAAGCCGAGAAACAATCGGTCAAAGGAATCTTCCTTACAGTGATCGGTCTACTTCTCATGATGGGGGTAATTCGGACTTTGCTGTCGACAGTGATGACTCTGAACAAACTGTGTCATCTATCATGGCACGAGAAGTGACAGCATACGTTACTGAAGAACAAGATGCTTCTGGTTCTAACAATCAGAATCAAAGGATTGTTGCACTAGAGGAACAATTGAAGACTAGGGCCGAAATGATGGCTAAAATGCATGATGTTATTATGGCTCAGCACACTCCACCGGTCATAACTCCTGAACCATTGATTTCTTCCACTCCTCAGAACCCTGGTCTGGGGATACCACCTCTTCCAAACATCACAGTACCAGCTTAGGTTACTTTTAGCCAAACTGGTGCTGGGGGTGATGCTTACCATGCGGTTCCTCCTCCGGCTATTACTAATCAATCTAGCAATCCTCAATCTTCAGGGAATGCTAATGATGCTGTTGAACAATTGCGGAATCAATTTGAAGCCTATACACAAAGGGAAGGCTTACAACGGTTGGGCATTAAACAACCCTATCCCGCCGAATGGAAGAAAATGCAGTTTCCGCCAAAATACAAATTCCCTACCATTATGCAGTTCGATGGTACTTTATCTCCCAATCAGTATATTAATCATTTTGAATTGATGACTGATCCTCTTCAGCCTAATGATGCCCTTCTTACTCGGGTATTCGTCAGTTGCTTAACTGGCGCTGCTTATGACTGGTACCGAAGTCTACCAGATGGATGTATCACTTCTTTTGCTGGTTTCAAACAGATGTTCCTTGAACGATTTTATGAAGGCGTCAATGACATGACTATGTCAGCCCTCATTAAAATCAAACAAAGAAATAATGAGCCTGCTGAGCAATTTATCGAGAGGTTCCGTCGCGAAGCTCTCAAAATGCCAATGGGAACTCCATCTGCTGTTACAATTGATACTTGCAAGAATAATCTCTTGCCAATTATCAGTATGTGGACAGGGGCAACTCAATTCCAAGACTGGCCTTCTTTCATTATTAATGCTAAGGCAGCAGAACTCAGCGCTGAAAAATTCAAGACATTGGGGGTTCACATGAATCCTGACCAAGGCGATCATGGCTCAAACTCTAACAACAATCGCCAGAATAATAATAGAAAAGGCAAAGATACATCTGCTCCTAAAGAAACTTTGGCCATTGACTTGAGAAGCAAAGAAGCACTGGCTGTTAATGTTGCTCAATCTGCACCTATTCCATCACAACAACCTCAAAGAGCACCACGTCCTAAAGAAGAATACTCTTTCGATGAAAATGACATCATGGGTATCTTTGAATGTCTTACAAAAAGCAACAAACTTCAATTGCCTGACCCCAAAAGGCCGGAAGAGGTTGGTAAGACTGATCATCCTAAGTATTGTGTTTACCACAGATTTATCGGACATCCTACTCGAGCATGTTATGTGCTTAAAGGAAAAATACAAGAGATGATCAAATCTGGAGCAGTAACCCTCGAACAAGATGAAAAGACGGTGACGGCTAATGTCGTCTCTGTTCAGTTCGGCGAATTTCCACCAATGCAGATAGAAGATGGTGTAGTTCCCATTCCTCGAACCACTCTCGAGCTTGTAAACCTTCCACCTTTTCGAAATGAAGGACTAGTCCCTTTATCTACTTCTAAAGGAGAAATCATGTGGATTCATCCAGATCTGGTCTCAGATTTTGAATCCTCCGACTCTTCTTCATCTAAACAAAAGAAAAATTCCAAAGGCAAGTTTAAAAGTTGTAATATGGTTTCTCTTGAACCATTAAATGAAGAAGAGATTTTATTGGGTACCAGGTCTGGTAAACCCTATTTATGGGAATACCCAGAAAATCAGGAAGCTCCAACCTCATCTTCCACTCCTGACACGCCTCCTGAAATTCAACCCTCTTCATCTTCAACTAACCCAACTCCTCCTCCTGTTAAACCAGCAGTTACTGATAAAGGGAAACAACCGGTTCGTTTCGATAAAGCTCTCAAAAAGTCTACTTCTTTCGGACTCGAGAAGCCGTATAACTTTGACATACTGGCTCAACTGGCCAATACTCCTGCCAGATTGTCAATATTCGAGCTCTTGCGCCTCTCTAAGGAAACTCGAGAGACGTTAAGTGAAGCTTTGTTGCAGGCAGAAAATTGTCTTGAAATTCTGAAGAAGCCGGAGAAAGAGCCTCTCTCTTGTCTCCATTGTCATAGCGTGTTGGAATTAATTCCAAATATTACCTTCACGCAAGATGACATGCTCCTGGAAGATAATCGACATGATCGCCCTTTGTATTTCACAGGGTACGTTGATACCATGAAGGTCGATCGTATCCTGATAGATCCAGGTTCTGCACTCAGCATTATGCCTAAAACAATGTTGGATGCCTTGAAAATTCCTGTACGCAGTCTTACTGGTACAATCACTACTATTCTGGGGTTCAATCAAGGAAAAAGTGAACCTCTGGGCAAGATTCGCTTAAAATTCCAAATAGGCAATCTTCATACAAAGGTAACCTTTTACATCATTGATAACCATGGTTGTTCCTACAATGCTCTTCTGGGAAGACCATTCCTTCATGAGCATAATATTGTGCCATCAACTCTTCATCAATGTTTCAAATATGTTGATGACAAAGGAGAAGTCCAAAAAGAAGTTGCAGATCTCTATCCTTTCAAGGGCGTCGAAGCATACTGCAACGATGCTCGCATTTACAAAGATGAGTTCATGAAAGTTGTCTTGGCTTTAGACATTGAAGAAGAGCAGGGAATTGAATCTCAAGACACTCTTGTAATTCCTGTTAAAGGGCACGTCTCTCAACCCTCTTCTTTTGAACCATTAACCATCTATCTTCCTCCTAGCAAAAAGGAACAAGAACCAAAGTCACAGGATACTCTTGTGATTCCTGTCAAAGGGCGCGTCTCTAAGCCCTCGCATGCTGAACCACTGGTCATTCGACTTCCTGCCAAGAAGACAATTCCTATGACTGATCAAGGAAAAAGGGAGCTCACCTCTTCTGAGCCATTTGTTATCGACCTTCGTCGTAACAAGCCTTCTCTTCCTCCTCGTTCTTCTTCTCCCCCTCTTGTTATCAATTTGACTAAGCCTGCTAAGGCTAAAAGTCCTACTGTAAACACTGTTGTAAATATCAATAAAGATGCATCTCCTTTACAGTATACTGATGTGTTATATCATGCTGAGTGTTACTTAAATATGTTAAATAGGTTGAAGCCACTCACAATTGAAGTTGTACAATCTTACCAAACAGATGTATCATTTGAATCAACAGATAGTTCATACTTTATAGTTCCTGCTCGAAAAGCTGACGAAAGTCCAATAATCTTTATTAGAGGACCAGAACAAAAGTTTTCTTATACCGAAGATTACAAAAACGATGACACGGGACATTTACAACTCCGTCGTTACAGCACTCAGTCTAAAGAGATCATCCGTAAAATGGGATATGATTTCAAGAGTGGACTCAACTATGGAAGAGGGAGACGAACTCCTATTCATGTTACTAGCAAGAGGAATAAGCTCGGCCATGGTTATGTATTTACATTTCCTGCTATGGCTACAGCTCCTAAAATTATTGAATCTGATGATGATGAACGCACTGTTTCATCTGATACAGTTTCATGGGATTCTGACACTAGCATTGGTCACGTACATCGTATTGCCATATCCTCCAACATGGTCTCAGTTGAATTTCCAGATATCAACAATGATGCTACTGATGATGACTTCGAAGAAAGCCCTAAAACTGATCCTTGGGTACAAAAGATGGACAATCAGTGGAAGCTCCGGTTTGAAAAACGAGAACCACCTACCGAAGATCAGCTAATCCAAATCGATGTAGGAGAAAACGGTATTTCCCGTCCTATATTCATTAGTAAGAATCTCCCCGAAGATGATAAGCAGGAGTTGATTCTTCTCATTCGCGAATATATTGATGTCTTTGCTTGGAGCTATGAAGACATGCCAGGTTTAGATCCCAAAATTGCTACGCACAAGCTGAATATATTACCTAATGCGAAACCTGTTAAACAACAACAACGGCGCTTCAAACCTGAAATGATGGATGCAATTGATGAAGAAGTTCGAAAGCTCATCGCTTGTGGCTTTATTCGTGAAGAGCAACATCCAGACTGGGTTGCTAATGTTGTTCCAGTTTTAAAGAAGACTGGGAAAATCAGAGTCTGCATTGATTTTCGGGATTTGAACGATGCTTGTCCAAAGGATGAGTTTCCCCTCTCAATCACTGATGTCATGATTGACAATACCTGTGGGTTCGAAAGGTTATCTTTTATGGATGAATTCTCTGGATATAATCAAATTAAGATGAATCCTGACGATGAAAAGCATACTTCTTTTCGTACTCCTCGAGGAGTTTATTGCTACACTGTGATGCCATTTGGTCTCAAGAACGCCGGTGCAACTTATCAACGAGCCATGAGCACTATCTTTCGAGATCATTTGAGAAAGACTGTTGAATGCTATGTTGATGATATTGCTGTCAAAAGTCGTCTGAAGGAAGATCACATTCAAGATCTGAGAACTATCTTCAATCTCATGCGCCAACATCAACTCAAAATGAATCCTACCAAGTCATTCTTGGGTGTCTCTAGTGGTAAATTTCTCGGCTTCGTTATTACCTCTAAAGGTATACACGTAGATCCTGAGAAGATCAAAGCCATTCGCGAGATGCGTCCTCCACGCAACCTAAAAGAGCTACGAGGATTTCAAGGTCGACTTGCGTACATCAGGAGATTCATTTCAAATTTATCTGGACGATGCAGACCGTTTACACAACTCATGAAGAAAGGTGTATCTTTCGTTTGGACCGAAGAATGTCAACAAGCGTTTGATGACATAAAACAATATCTTATGAGCCCACCAGTCTTGGTGCCACCAATCTCCGGCATACCTTTCTTAATGTATGTCAGAGCAATGGATCACTCATTGGGTGCTTTACTTGCCCAAAAGAACAAAGAAGGACATGAACAGGCTATCTACTATCTCAGTTGTATTATGATCGGTGCCGAACATCGATATAGCATGGTTGAGAAAGAATGTTTAGCCTTAATGTTCGCTGTACAAAAGACAAGACACTATATAATTGGTCAAACAATCCATGTTATCTCCCGAATTAACCCTCTACGGGTACTCATGAAGAAGCCCAGCACTCTCAATTCAAGGCTGGCTACATGGGCTATCTTACTTGCCCAATACGACATGATTTACGTACCTCAAAAGTCAGTTAAAGGACAAGCCCTTGCTGACTTCTTAGCTGCTCATCCTGTTTCTGAGACTTCAAAACTCTACAACGAGATTCCTGATGAGACGTTCAAAACAAATCTGATCTCGGAAGAATTTCCCACATGGCGTCTATTCTTTGACGGAGTTTCCAGAATTGGACCAAATGGGATTATTATAGCAGGAGTAGGGATTGTGCTCGTTTCGCCAGAAGGATTAACTATTCAACGGGCTTATTCTTTGGATGAGCCTTGTTCCAACAATGTTGCAGAGTATAATGCTTTGCTTATCGGCCTTCAACTGGCTAAACAATTAGACATCCAATATCTTGAAGTATACGCTGACTCTAAACTGGTTGTTAACCAGGTTAGAGGAATATATGAAGTTCGTCATCAAGATTTGATTCCGTATCATGAAGCAGCCATTGCTATGGCCATTTCCTTCAAAGCTTTCTATATTTAATATGTTCGTCGGGCTTACAATACCGAAGCAGATGCTCTAGCAAACCTTGCAGCAGTCTTGGCGATTCCTGTCCAAAGACAGCAATTGGTTGTTATTTCCAATAGAGAGTTATTTTGTATTGAAAATAATCACAATATTGAGTTTAGTAATTCTGCTGAGGTCAATATCATCAATGAAGATTGGAGAACTCCTTTCATTGATTTTGCAGTTTATGGAATATTGCCTGAAGATCCCAAAGAGGCCACTAGCATTCGAAGACGATCTCTCCGTTTCTATTATAATCATACAACAAAAACTCTCTACCGAAGAACTTATGATGGTCTACTATTACGTTGTCTTGCTGGTAATGAAGCAAAACAAATACTACGTGAAGCTCATGATGGTGTTTGTGGAGCGCATCAACCTGGTCCTAAATTGCAAGATCGTATTCGTCGTATGGGCTATTACTGGCCTTCTATGGTATCCGATGCTATTGAATACGCAAAGAAATGCAGAGCATGTCAAATTCATGCAGATTTCATTCATCAACCATCAGAATATCTACATCCTACGGCTGCTTCTTGGCCTTTTGAAGCTTGGGGCATGGACATCATAGGCCCAATCAACCCTCCTTCTTCTAAAGGGCACCGGTTTATCCTGGCCATCACAGACTACTTCTCTAAGTGGGCTGAGGCTATACCTCTGGCTGAAGTTAAAACCAGCAGTGTCATCAACTTCATCAAACACCATGTGATATACAGGTTTGGTGTACCGCAGCGAATCATTCATGACAATGGACCTCAGTTCATTAGTCAAAAGTTCACTCGGTTCTGTGACGATCATCGCATCGACAATGTTGCTTCGACAGCCTATAACCCTGCAGCAAACGGTTTAGCTGAAGCTTTCAATAAAACCATTATCAAACTCCTTAAGAAGTTTGTCTCTACTAACAAACGAAATTGGAGTGAGAAGCTTGGCGAATGTTTATGGGCTTATCGCACTACAGTTCGCAATCCTACCGGTTGTACACCTTTCTCCTTGGTATATGGTTGTGAAGCAGTTTTGCCACTGGAAATTCAAATCCCGTCTCTGCGGATAGCCATTGCCAATGAACTTACAACGGAGAACAACGATCTACTTCGATTGCAAGAGTTGGAGGCACTTGATGAAAAGAGGCTTTTGGCTCAACAGCACATTGAGTTATACCAGGCCCGTATCTCAAATGCCTTTAATCGTAAAGTTAAAGTACGAGCATTTCAGAAAGGTGATTTGGTCCTTACAGTCAGACGTCCTATGACTATGACTCACATGAGTAAGGGCAAGTTCGATGCCAAATGGGAAGGTCCTTTTGTTGTAAACAAAGTATTTTCCAATGGTGCTTACCAGTTAACAGAGATGGATGGCAGAATAGCTATGATGCCTATCAATGGCAAATTTCTTAAGAAATACTATGTATAAATGTGTAAAGAATTCTTGACAGACAATGTAAATAAAATTTCTTTTTATTTTTCAAAGAAGATATTACATTACATTAAGGGAGATCACTATCATCCCTATCAAACTTAGGACGAGGGCCAAGCCCCTCCTTCTCACAAGCAAAATCAGCAAAGGAGTCGAAGACATCTTTGTCTGAACTCAGCAAGGATTTGAGGAAAGCTATCCTCTTTGCCTCTTCTTCCGCAGTCTTCCCCGGCTCTATCAGAAAGTCGAGGATATCCTGTGAAGGCTTTGGTACAGAGGAGCCTTCACCCATCTCCTTTTGATCCGATAAGACTGAGTCGACGAGAGGCTTAGGTGCAGACGACCCTTCGCCTTTCTCCGTTCTAGCAGAAGGTTCTCCGGTGACGCTCTCGGCTTTCGGCATAATTTCAGTCTCCTTAGACATGTTGTTGGAAGACATCTTTCTTGTTGAAGGCAATGATAAAATTCTTCATGAGTCATGTACTATTTATACTAGTCTACTGACTCTTCGTGAATCGAGGTGACTGTTCATCCCCCTTTGATGAATCTAAAGGTTCATTCATTAAAATCCCCAGCAGACATTTTTAATGAATCATTCATTCTGACGGTTCATTTTTAACCGTTCATCATATCATCATCGTCATCAAAAAAGAATTCATGTCCATATTACCTTTGAATTCTACATATTTTCTATTGCAACTTGTTACGTCCCTATCACCTCTGACTAAGTTGTCTATTGAAATAACAAATATTCGATATTTATATTTTGCCATGTCCACATTACCTCTGAGCAAGATATAAAGAATATAGTTATTTTTTACATCAAGAAAATATATCACGTCCTGTACCTCTGAATATGTTTTCTCATTATATTGCTTATCTCCTATAATAGGGTATGTAACAAGTAAATAGAATCATCCAAAATATCATTCCATTTCATTCAAAATAAAGTCCATTACAATTGGTCAAAACAAAGAAAGACATCCCAAAAATTCAGTTATTCAGAAGGCCGGGTACTGAGCTCTGCAACACGTCTTTTCAAAGCAGCTATCTTTTTATTTTGAGAGTTCAAAATCCTTTGTCTAATTTGATTCCTTGTTGACTCGAAGTCAAAGGGTTTTAGATTAGCAAAACGAGCAGTCAGCTCTTCATGATGAGTCTTGGTATTAAGCTCCTTTTGACGCTTCAGCGCAACGAGGTGATCTGCAGTTTCTTTGTTTAAGAGAATCTTCTCTTCCCTTTTCCGCTTCGCCAGAGTCAGACGTTCTTGAAGCTTGGCAATTTCTTCGTCAACTTCTGCTATTTCAGCTTCATTGGTCTCCAGCTTCGAAGATGTTTCTTCAATCTGGGTTTCCATATCAGCAGTAAACTGAGCAAAGGCTGCCAAAAATACTTCAAGATCTTTTTCCTTCTGTTCAGCTTCCCGAGCCAAAGCTTGACATTCTTCTTCAATTAGGGAATCTATATTCCCAGATGATAGATTCTTCATTGCAGTCTTCACTTCTTCAAGCTCATTGAGGATATGTTCCAGATAAACGGCCTGAGCTTCATCTCCGTGGTCACGAATCCCGTTGATCAAATATTTTACGGATTTCCTGACTTTGGAGAAAGGAATGTTCTCACTCTCCACCATCGATTTGAGTGTTAGATAGAATGCGTTTGTATAAGATCTTATAACGATTCTGTTTGCCTCAGAAGTGATGGGAGTTTCTGCTATCTCGGCTGGAGTAACTTCAGTTGCGACAGATGGCGTCGTCAAAGCAATAATTTCAGAAGATCTTTCTTTTGGTATCTGGGTTATTTTTATTGGAGGAGCCGTGGTAGAGCTTGTAGCAGCTTTGACTGGTTCTTCTGCGAAATATTCTCATTAGCAAGTCTTATTGTACAAAGTCGACAAAGTTAAAGCTTTACCTGATTGAGGCAATTCAATCTGTACTTGTGATGGCCCAGGTATAGGTATCTCTGTAGAGCTCTCTTCTCTGACAGGAGTCTCCAATGGAGCCATTTTCGAGCTAGTTACACTCCTCATTTGTTCTCCTGAAAGTTAACGTATTGCGTTAATTTTCTAAGAAGGTTATGAAATTCAGAATAATAAACTAGCAATTTACCAGTATTCATTGTTCGAGCAGGGGTGCCTATCTCAGGAATAGTATATGTCACCATTGCTTGACTACTACCCGCCTCTGAACCGCCTGATAGGTGTACATTACCTTCAGCTATTAAAGAAAAGGAATCAATATGCTAAAAAAAAATATCATTATTGATAACAATCTACAGGATTCAAGAAATTTAACCTGGATCGGGTATGTATGGTGTATCCACCAATACTGTTACTTCCTGAGGAATTTGAGCTGGCATTTCTTCTGAAACTTCCTCTGCATGATTACTTCCCGCATCAGAAGTACTAAGTGAAGGCTGATCTTCTCTGGTAGGGGTATTCATAATATTGACATGTGCTTCTTCCAATGGTTCATTAGCAATGCTCTCAACATTCTCTTCATTCAATTTATGAGCGTCAGATGGCTCATTTATATTTTCAGCTTCTGGATCAGTAACAGTATCCTCGATATATTCAGCGCATGCCTGTAATGCATCAATCATTTCGCTATCTGAATATATTGGATCATCGGCATGAGTTTGAAGATGATCTAATGTATCGATCGGAATAGTATTAGATACTGTTTCTGGAAGCGCTTCAGGAAGAATCGCCAAAGTTGAAGGCTGGCTAATCACAGAAGATGCGTTTATTTCCATAGCCTCTTTGCCAGAATGTGTTGGTTCTTCTGTAGATAATGGTTCTGATCCAGAGATGGGAGTGGGGGAAGACATCATATGCCCAGCAACAGCACTAGCCAGGATGGATGCAGCACGAGATGGACTCAATAATCTTAATTTTCTACTAACTAATTTCTTCAAACTCGGCCTTCTTCGAAGAGGTACATCTGGACTTTCTTGGTCAGCAGAAATGCCCTGTTGTTTCTGTAAAGACGTAGGAGTTATCTCTTCACTCCTTACAGATTCTTCTGCCCGTTGTCTCGATTGTGACCTAGTGGTAACTCCTTCAAGGGATTCTGCAGTGGTTTTCTTTTTCTTTGGATCTGGAGAAGCAACAGGAATATCATTTTTTCTTTTCTTCTTATCCTTCATAGGAGATTTTGTTACTCGGAGAGAAATGTTTAAGGGTTCAGTAAACTCCTCAAGGAAGTTCATATCTCTGGAGATTGCAAAAGGTTCGTCAGCAGGTTCTTCGTCATTTGGATCTTTATAAAGAAGGCTCGGCTTTCCTTTCTTGGCTCGTTTGTCAGAAGCGAAGCTATGTGCTAAATCAAAAGTCTCCACAAAGGTATTGGCCGAAGTGTAAAACCTTGAATAGGTGAATAACATTCGCGGTCCATGATTTGTATTCTCAGGCATTGAGAAAACGGCCCTCGTATTTTTAGCATTATAATAGTACCAAGCCCTGGCGCCATCAATCAAATATCCTTTCCCTTGTAGGCATGTTGTGGCATTCCCTACATGGAATTGATCATAGCCGAATTGGCGAGCAAAACGGCTAGGCAAATATGGTTCAAGAATACATTCATCTTCAAATCGATGTACGAGGTGTGAAGGTCGAATCGACTTCAACCAATTGAATATAGCTGGATCTGTTGGTAGAGTATTCACTGAATCTAGGATATTAGCTGGCAATAACTCGTAGCCAGCTGGTGGATCCACACAATAAAAATCCCAGTTATCGCCGCGGTTCAATACTCGCCGGCAATCTATCAAGGAGGTGTGATTCCATCTACACCCTTCATACTTTCTTAAAAAGTTTCCTCCAATGGCTCTTTCGCCAGGGCTCATCAAAACTGGACAGTGGATTAGAAGCCACCCAAATAAATAAGTGTGGGCGACTTCAGTACGTGGAAAGCCATCTTTCTTATTATTTAGCATGCCGTCCACAAAGCAACGCAGACTATGATTAAGTCAGCTTGTCATCGCCGATAAAATATCCATCCGATAACCGAACACTAGACGGACTGCAGCAAAAAGAACACCTCTATGGAAGCGATCGACTGCACTTGCTCCAGGGACTACATACCTTCGTAGCCAAAAAGCAAGAAAGCCTGCCAGATGGGCTTTCTTAGACATACGTCTGTATCCTATCCTCATGAAACTTTCTATTTTATCTCCTATCTTGAGGGGAGGATAATCTTCATCATTTTTAACTATTATATCTTCTTGGCGAAACCTTGCCATCAACTCATTTATCTCTTCCTCATTGAAACGCTGAAAGGTAAGTGGATCAACAGCTTTCTTCTCACTAATTTGTTTCTCTTCATCATCATGTTTGAGGAAGAGATAAGATATCCATTTAGTAAGATAGCAGGAGCCTGAGCTTTCAAAATAACAACAACAGATGTGATAGTGACATAACAGCTCATCAAAGACTTCTACCATTTCAGCATTTTCAGATTTTAGCCTGTTTAATTCATCTTCAGTGGGAACATACTCCTCATAAGGAAAATTTCCCATGGGCAGCTTGGAGATATGATTCATCTCGTGAAGAGCGAAACCGATTTCTCCTTTTGGGGTCATGAAGGTTCCCGTCCTATAATTGTACCTTTCGATCAGTGAAAGGAATAGGTGTGGATTTGGAGGAAAGCCATGTACTGAAGAATAAACAGCTTCATACAGACTGATATTAAGAAGCTCTTCTTCATAATGTTCTAAAACCCAGTTGGCAATGCAGCTCCATCGTTTATAATCTGGGTTGACTAAACCTTGCATCCTTAAGGTGTTATCAGTATAATACCTACCTTTTCTAGCAAACTCATTTACAAAAATTGGTATTCTCACTGGTAATAGACGAGATGAATTCTCGGGAGGGATGCAACCTGGTTTCAAACCCCTGAGATGAGTTGCGTAAATATCAGATGAACTATAGAAGATATCTCTATTGTTCACCTTTTTATAACATATTTTGCCCACCCGAGCCTGCTGAACGGGAGTGATATCCCACGCCATTTGGCGGGGATAACTGGCAAACTCATATCTGGAAAGAGGTAAACTCCTAAGCATATCTGGCAAATATATAGTCTTTTCACCTTTCTTAAAAATCCTCTCTTCCACCCGCTGTTTTGGCTGAGATTCCCTGCCCAAGGCATCTCCAAACAAGAAGAGTGGTTTCTTGTGGATAGCTGCATCCAGTGACTGTAAGGGTTGGCCGTTCATCAAACACAGAAGAGTTTCATTATCTTGAGTAGTCAGGATTGTTCTTCGAGACTCTGGTAGTTCATAATGAGGGAACTTAACGTGTGACAAGTCCTCTTTGAATTCAGGTTCAGACAAAGTTCCTTGGAAGATCTCGAAGTTGGGATCTTCCTTGATATCAACTGCAAAACAGAAAAGAGCAACATCACAATAAAGTTATCAGATTGCGCCTAGTTGACTGCTTAAAGACAGACTGCGCCTAGTTTTCAGTCAACTAGATTAAACTGCGCCTAATTCATGAATCTGGGCAGACTGCGCCTAATTTTCTGTCAAATATGGCAGATTATGCCTAGCTTTCATTCAACAACAAACAGCGCCTGTTTTTCAGACAAAGTTTTATCCGATAGCGCCTAGCTTTGTTACTAGGCGCGATCGAGCAAACAGAGTCTAACTTTCTAGGCGCCATTTTGTGGAATGTTTAAACTTCATAAACATGAAGTTTAAAGAATCACCGAACCCTAGAAAGAGTTGGCGACTACAACTGAGCCCTAAGAAGAGCCAGTGTGCGTTCCTATAACCCACCATTAATGGCTGGATGTGCAGTTTCGTGTCGAGAGACACGAGTTTGTCCAGGCTCTCGTATTTGAAGAGAACCGCGTGATTCGACCACGGGAGGCAGTGCGGTCTTCTTCGATTTCTTCGAAGATTCAATTGGTGCGGGCTCCTTTCCCTTATCAGCTCGACGAGGCGCCATCGAAGTTGGATCAGAAAAAACTCGTCAGAAGAAGAAGACAAAATCAAAGAAAAACTCTCGGAAGAATTTGCCCTTGGGTATACTTTGAAGTGGTAAAAGATTAATGAAGTTTTTCAAAGGTTATTTATAGCTTTTGAAGAATTTAAACCGCCGCAACGAAACGCGCCTAAATATCCACCACAACGGATTGCGCCTATTCAGCCTGAAGATCCGTTCTTGCCTTAAACTGCGCAACTTCTTCAAATATCAAGCGCGGTTTGACTTGGTCATATGGAAATTCAAAGTATTTCGAACTTTTGAAAATTCAAAATTCGAAAACTTTGAAGGGGGTCTTGTAGGTCCAAAAAATAAAACCGCGCCTAGGTTTGATTCAACAGATTGATCAGAATGCGCCTACAGACAGATGGCGCCTACTTCACCAACAAACTCAGAATGCGCCTATTTTTGCATCACAGAGGCGCACTTCACAAACTGCGCTTAGCTGACGTGAAGTCATTATTACCTGACAAACACGAAGATCAAGGCAGCACTATCATTCCTCTGATGGCGCGGCGCTCGAGGAAGATATGACAGCTGTCTAAACAGATTGTGCCTACATCAAAGAACTAGGCGCTGTCAACGGACTGCGCCTACTTCTATCCGAATTTAGCGCACTTTGCAGATTGTGCCTACGTCTCAGTGAAGAAGGCGCAGTTCAATACAACATCAATTTAGAGCTTGCCACGTGTCCCTGAAACAGGCGCGCTTTGACTAAATCAATGCCTAACTACCACTCTACATGTCCAACACGTGTCCCACTAACTGTACACGACCAAGCGCATTTTAATCAAATAATGCCACGTGTCTAGAGCAGTTGGTGCACGTTCGTGATAATGGAGTGAAAACAGGCGCAGTTTGTCATACGTGCTCAAAACAGGCGCACTTCAACCAGGCGCTCTCCAGAATAACTGCTCAAAACAGTTATTTCAGAACTCTATAAATAGAGTTTCGTTTCCATTCAACAGATCACAAAAAAAGATCAAGAGAAATCAGAGTTTTCGTCCAAGTGCTGCTGCGTTCTTCAGAGATTCAAATCTTCAAAGTTCACATCGTCCAAGGGATAAAGCGATCGTCATTCAGATCGGATTCCTATAGTTGTACTTTCCCAGAATTCTTGTAATATTCTTTACAAAGTTTGTGAAATAAAGATCATACTTTTGTTTTTGCAAACAATCGTGCTTAAGCTTCGATCATGGCTCCTCGTTTCACGTGAACGTTCATTATGACCTTTTTCTGAGCCTACGTCGTTTTGAGAACTTACGAAGTGCCTCGTCTACTTTTGTCGACGTGGCCTGGCTCTACCTATATATAGGAATGTTGGGGGAGAGATAAATTTTCATTCTTTTCACCTACTCCTTTACCAAAGCTTATGTTAGAGTCTTCATTTTTCAAATACTAACCTTTTCTGCCATGGGTCCTAAGAAATTAAGAATTCCGAATGCCCCTGCCACAAGTTCCAAGAAGGCTCATGAAGTAGTGGCCAACCCCCGTCCGACTGTAACACCTTCAAAGGCTAGTCCCTGATCGGTTGTAGAGGCCACGAGGCCATCTAGACTGTCATCCATGAGGGAAGCCGAAGAGGCTTTGTCGAGCCGCCATTATGCCAAAGGAAAGCAACTGGCTTCTGAAGCGGTCATTATTGAGCAGCCTTTCGTTAAAGGGGATGTACGGCCACCTATTTGCGGGTAAGTGTCAGACTCCTTTGTTGTAGTCTTAGCGTACCATTCGTACATGAGCATCGACTCTCAGGAGTGTTGTCTCAAAGGAATGCCGTTGTCACATTGTCTTGACTGAGCATCTGTATGGTCTACACGTTAGTTGATATGTAGTGTATTTTGATAATGCCTGTACGGAAGCTCCATAGGTTGGTCACCTCAACCTTTTTTGGTGGTGTCTTTCGATTTTTTCCTCTGACACCTTCTATTTACGTGTAGTCCCTGTGCCCCTGACTCTCTTAGAGGATACTTTTCTTGCCTTCACAGGCTGCGCATGAGGTCATGGTGGCTTCCACTGTACAGCTAGTTGCTTATGGTTAGCCAAAAAGTCGGCTAGCTATGATCAGGGACAGCGGCTTACTTACTTTTGTTGCATGATGGATCGAGGCAGATTGTCTGGCCTACTAGATAACGTCAAGATGCTGAAGCCATGGTTTCTCTATGGTGATGAGTTGGTGCCGCAAAATGTTGAGCTCTTAAGAACAACAGAGGGTTTGTGTTTCGAGACTATACCGTTCCTTTGTTTGTGCCCTCCGTTAGCCATCATCCACCACTTTCTATTTTCTTATGTTTATCTAAGGCACGTCTTATGAAGTGGGATTTAACCCCGAGCCGTGATGGTCTGATGACAGGTCTTATTGAGGAGGAAGGGCGCTCCACTCATAGATACTTTTTTAAGGATGTGCCTGATAGTCTATCTACCATGCTGCGGGTGTTGCTCCATGGTCATCTTCCTGCTGTATCTGCCCCTGAAGAATATCCCTATCGTGCCTCTATATTTGTTAACAAGATATTGTCCACTGTGTGTACTTATCCAAAGGGTGCCTTCCATGTCACTGGCTGGATTTATCCCAACCTTGAGTGAAGGGAATTGTCTTTATGGGTTGCAGGAAGGTACAAGTTGGACCTGAAGGATACAAGCCTTAGTCGCTGTATCAAAGCTACTGCACAAGGGATCAAGGTCAACCAGCCTTTTTTTTTTTGGCTTTACTAGTTGTTTAATCACCACACAGGGATGTTCTATACTCCTTGTGGCGAGATGGGCGTGGCTCTCTATGAGATGCGCGCTATCTCAAAGCTGTCGTAGGGGGACCACCCTTACGAGGAGTACACTCCTTGCAGGGAGGAGTTTCTCATGTTGGAGAATACGTTCCCTAAGATGATGTTTGTCTACAAAGAGTTATTTTACGACCACCAGGTATGTAAATGCCAGGATGGAGCGCCAGATCAGACGTCTATCAAGGCCTGGACTAACTATATCTTTACAAGGCTTCCCTCATTGTCGGGGCAGGCCTTTTTTACCAAGCGTTGGGAGTACAATTGTGTCTAAGTGGACGATATGATAGCCGAAGTTGGGGTGTTGGCTCCATTAGTGGATGCCGAATGGAAGCTTACTTCCAAAGTCCATAATTTCTTCTGTCAAAATTTGACTGTCCCGAGCCATAAAGCGGGCTTAGCCGCTTTCATGATGATTTGGCTGTGAAAGGTCGTGGTTCCAGGAGGCTCAGGCCTATTGATCAGAGTAGTCGGGATCTGATCTTGCCTGTTGTAAAGCATGCCTTCAGACATTCCTTAGCCTTGCAGCCGGCCATGGTCTGTGACATCCTGTACGACTTACGAGAATTTTCTCGAAGAATAATCGATCATGGAGGAAGGGATGGAGATTTTCCCTCGGTCGGACTTCCCTAACATTACCTGATGGGTTGGTTAGCTTTGCGCCGCCCTGTTTGATAGCTCCCAATACCCTTTTGGGGTACGTGGCAGGGGATACGACCCTACGTAATTATGAAGCTGCACAGTGGGTCAATCAGGACATTCCCGCATGTAAATGGATGCTAGAAAGTTTGAGAGAATATGTCATCCGTGTGTTTTTGTCTTCTTATAATGGGTATTTGGTGAACAAGGTGCTGGCGGATGCGAATCTAACTTTCAGCGCGTTCCGTTGGCTATAGTCTATCCATCCCTCACATCTGGTGTATCACAACCAATCTGGGTGTATCTAGAGCCTTACCTACCAAGCCACTTCTCACGACAGTTTGGCTATAGACAAACTATGATGGGTAATCCAAGTTCCAGTCTTGGTTCTAAAAGAAGTCTCCTGGATGGTTCCTGAGCTTGGGGTTATTTCAGTGACGGTCGTACTGGCGCTGTGTTTACCATCCCTTCAATGCATGGAAGACGCATCTGTTGTATTCGGCCTCGAAATTCTACTGTGCCTCCTGAACAATTTCTCTCTGGGATATGACCGCCAACGGAGCTTACTCGAGGGGACGAAGTTTGAGGTAGCTCGATCGTCTTTGCAGCGTCCTCAGAGGCTCACCTCCTCGGAGAGCAGAACTACCGATTGTTCCAGTTCGTCATGTGAAGGGAGGGAAGAGGAGATGCTTTTGAGCGACCTGGGCGAGCTCTCCTCCTATTAAGATGGCTAGGATGGCTTTTGCACCTTCGTGTGGTGCATCATCCTGTTTGCCTTCTTTCGACCCAAATGCCCCATTTGCTGGGTCGTCTTCGTGGGTAAGTCCCAGTGTGTAACGCTCCAGTCCCAAAATACTTAGGACAAAGTACGTAAACATGCCAGCTGCATATATACGATGAAT